>CAJNIZ010030080.1:60799-74559 GCA_905231905.1 Symbiodinium pilosum
GGAGGTAGCCATAGTCCGTGAGCGAGCAGACGGACTCGGAGTTCAAGTAAGGTGGGTGGAGCACCAGTCAATGGTGGTCGATGCACTGACCAAGGTGAACGGCAACCCCACAGCACTCTACAAGCTCCTGGACAGCGGCTGCTACCGCATCGTTGCGGAGGAGGCTCTCCTAGATGAGCGGGCGACACTGAAAGCTGAGGGCCGGGTTAAGCGGCGCTAGGCCAGTTTTGGCAATGAGACCAAAGAATTTTTGGGGTGCTGTGAATAAGCAAGCACTTGTGCACAGGCTTGGTCTCATGTGTGTCACCGCAACGTTTTCCACTCAGGGGCCCCTTAGAGCCAGATCTACCGATCAGCGAGTTAGAGAGAAAAGTGAGCCATAGTTTTGCAGCCTGGGTTCTCGTCCATCTTGTCACATACATATCCGCCTTTGCATGATCAGTTGTATTCAGCGACAACAGAATTAGTGCGCAAGTGCTGCAAGCGCAGTAGTGTTAGATAGCAATAGTAATCGTCGTTAACTGCGGTGATCATGTGCAGAAAGCAGCGGAATGCTACATGCCTATGTTTTCGCGTGCGCGCATGATGCAATGCATGTCAACTTCTTCAGCAGCCCTACATTGCCAAAGCAACGCTGCGTCGTACGCGTCACAGCGCGGCAAACTCCACTTCAGCTATGGCTGTATGAAATCAGCCCCACGCCCCCCGTCCGATTCTCAAGAAAGACTTTTGGTCGGACGTGCAGGCCTTGCACAGCAGCATGCCCCCAGCAAGCCTGGCGTGATAAACTAAAACCAAAGTTCTATGGCTTCCGTCTTTGAGCTGGATTCCAAGTCAGAAAGCTGTAGCAGAATCTGAACCGCAATGAAGCACAATACCATAAATTTAGGTCGGAGTAGGAGTCCAGATGGGCATCAAGCCAAGCAGCACAAACATTCAAAATGTTCTGCATCATTCCACCAGTAGCAACGAGTATGTTGCTTCAATGCACGCGCACATTGCATCCTAAGCTCACCCTTCCCATCTCCTCCTGAGCAACACTCCCGAGGTTAGCAGAAAACCTTTGGGCCCTGTGAAGTTTGAGTTGTCTCTACCTTTTTTCCATGTAATCACAGGATTTTTGGCCTTAACGTCCCTGGCCACTCTGGCATGATCCCAGGTCTACAACAAGATGACGACGCTTCTGGATCTTCCCTTAAAAGGGCTCAGGGTTCGGGCTTTAGCATTTCATGCTTCTGGCCTATGCATAATTCTGTTATAATTAGGCCTGGACGGAGGATTTAGGCGTTTGTCGGGTTTCGAAAACGAGTTGTAGATGTGGCTGACACCCAAAATCTCGACTTCAAACCCTAGGCTAGGAGCCAAGAGTCCTCAGAAATTTAGCCCTGAATGAACTCTTGGTTGAGCACCCCCAGTTTAGGAACCCTTGAGGTTCCAGAGAAGCTTTGGCGCGTTCCTGGGTTGGTAAAGTATGCAAAGGGAAAGCTTCAGGAGAGCTCAGGACCTGCCTTGGGAACCCAGCTGTGGGATACCATCCAACCACGGGAGTTTCTCAAAACAACACCCATGAAGTGCTTCGGGGCAACCTCCGGTAGTTCTCATGTGAGCTCCCTATTTCCCCTAGGACGACCAGTCCTAATCCTAAACCTTACGAATCTTCGCGTTGGTTGTTGCAGTTCCTGTGTGGAGAGATTTTTTGCTGCTCCAACATGCTCCTTTTTCAGCTGGCTCATCGTCTAGTGTCCTTAAAGGAACATGGTCTTGCGGCGGAAGATATCTAGGGAACCCAACAAATGTCATGGTTTGGGGTTTGGGAGTTAGTGGGCTGTGCAAGGGAGCCCTGAGTACTGTTCGTGGAGTACTAGGTTACCCACTTCCTTGGTCCACCTTTAGGCCCTCATAACTACAGTTTCGTGCCATTCCGTAACCTTGGGCTTGATCCACCGTCAGCCAGGTCTTCCTACAAATTCCATGGGTGCACAAGTCGAAGAGGTAAAGGGGTCCTCCTGTCAGCAGCCGAGGCCCCCGATGATAATAAGGATCTGAACCTTAATGCGCATCAGCCGCCATTTCCAAAAGTTACGCTTTTAGCTGCTGGATCCCTTATGATTCATCTTCTCCCAGGAATGACCAACCGCCTCTGAAACCCAAGCGCGAGTGAGAATGACAACCCTCATCCTGGTAGTGGGTTTTCGGTCCTCACCGCCCGACACGGTTCCAAGAGCACAATGAGGGAAATTCAGGCAGCGCAGAAGAAGACTCCCTGATATTTTCCCGATGATAGCCGCCAAATAGATAGGAAATGCTGAGCATGGCTCATAGACTGCCCACAAGACTC
Organism: Symbiodinium pilosum; assembly: GCA_905231905.1. Classification (NCBI taxonomy): domain Eukaryota; class Dinophyceae; order Suessiales; family Symbiodiniaceae; genus Symbiodinium; species Symbiodinium pilosum. The sequence goes on from CAJNIZ010030080.1 coordinate 63,138, forward strand.
AACAAAGACTCGCAATTACACAATTCTAGGTAATTTGCCTAAACCATCAAGGGTCTGCAGGGTTGCCCATCACCCTAAACGTCCAAGCATTGTCCATTTCCATGGAGGCTCACCCAAAACCCAGGAAGGGGGTCCAACCCAACAACCCATGAAGCTACCCTAGACCTTGAGCATATACAGCCTAAACCTTCGAACTTGATTGTTTACCGCTACAGATCCTGAACCCCACATGCAAACTTCAGGACCGCTAATGCCCCAACGCTGAACATCAGGACCCCTTATGCCTCAAAGCTGAACCCCAGGTTTATCAGAAATGAGCTTTCCTTCCAGGGCGCAACTCGGACTGCGCAAAGTTGCCACATGTAGGGTGAAAATCAATGGGCCTCCCTTCCATTTAGGAATTAGGACTCCGGGTTCAAGGCTGTGAATTCTGGGCCCTGCTACCTACCCGAAAAATTTGGCGCGGAATAAAGGTTTGCCCCGAGTGTTGGAAAGGCTTCCGCGTTAGTTTGGGGTTTGTGCTTTGGCGGAGTTCTGGGCTAACCGCAAGACCTCAAACCCCGCACCTTAACATTTCACCATCTCCTGTGCATGTCGGACTTTGCTGGGTTGAGCAGTAAACTGATGATGCACTGCCATGAACTGGGTAGGGTTCATGTCCGGAATCAGTCATCGCGTCTCGGCTGATGGACTGCACGGGTGCCATCTGATGCGGCATTTCCAAAAAGTCGACGCAGCAGGTGACCCAGTTGATAACTCTTATCATTGATCCTGAGTTGACGACAGTATGCTGCATCCCATAAGCCTCAACTCAGCCATCGAGACAAAGTCACTTGAAACGACGCTAATGCAGCGTGCTAAGCAAGACCCCTAGTGCAATGTCCCTTGTGTACATGTGTACATTCGCACGCTCCTCCAAATTTGAATTCAGTCCTGGCGACAGCATGAACTGAGGGCCAGGCGCGGGTGGCAGGTAGACAGTCTCTCACATTCGGCAAAGTCAGCTTCTGGAGGCCAACATTCGTGCCAGCCTCCTGCTAACTTAGGTTCTCGCAAGCCGTTCCATGATATTTTGCTACTCTTCACTTTGATCCTTTGCAATCCTTTGCATAGTTCACCGCTTGATATAGCATCATGCTAAGTCCGTGAATTTTGCCGTTTGGTCACTGCCTCACTTGCCCCACCGTCCTGTCCGAGAGGGTGCAAGATTGGAGGGAAGAGTTCACGTGTTCATGTCATCCAGTGGCGCTTCACGCTCTTCAACCTCTAAACCGGAAGCCCTCGGCCGTCCACTCTTACGCCTTGACCGGCTGCTTCAAACCATGTAACAGCAGGCCAAAACGGCAATCAAATCAGAGCAAGGCTAGAATAACTTCAACCGGCAGAGATAGAGTGCGCTCATGTACTGCAGGACCTCCCTAGAATCCCGATAATATGCACACTGCCCCCAAAAACAACCCTGCAAGCCCGCGCTCCAAGCACAAAACTGTGTCTATGAGGTATCTGGGCAAGTCAAGTTTGAAGGCAATGACCGGCCCAACATGCTTGTAGTGGAGCAGGCCTTCGCGCCAGGGTTGAGGGCTTGGGTTTGGGAATGAGGCTTGAGGGATCTTGAGGATGAAGGGTTGTGGCTATTGGGGTTGGGCTTGGAGGCTGCTAGCAGTGGCGCTCAGAGGATGCAAGGAATCTACAAGAGGCTCTAGATCTAATATTGTTGTTAATTCAACTCTTCTGTTTGATACCTATCATGCAACATCTTGCGCCGCCCAAGTTTTGAATTATTGCATGTTGTCGGATTTGGGAACTTGAGATGAGACCCTCTTGAAACTCCAGTCAATCCGAACTCGAAGATTTGCATGAAGGATCGCGTATGTAGCAGGTATACAGAGGATCCTGATTTTGAGAAGTGCCAACCTTAGTCACAAATACAGATAGCGAGCATCAGAACAACATTATGTATGGCTGCCGGAAGCTGAGACCAAATCTAGAAGCTGTGCACCAATGTTTGTCGCATCAATCCATGAGAGGTGTAGATTACCAAGAAATACTAGTGATCAGTGCGTGGAGCAATTCATGAAATTCCTTGCTTCTCCTGCCGATGTTACCATGCAGCTACAGGTTCACTCCCTAGTTTGATTGAAAGTCCCGTGTGGCGAGAGGGTCGTGCTCTTCCCAAATGCATCCCAACACTGAATTCCAAGACTCGAAATCTGGCCCCTTTTTCGGAAGCTCAGTGGCAAGCATCATCGGGGCCAAGGACTTAATGGGCTATGCTTTACCCGTGCCCAACTGACATCTCGCCCCCGAAACACCCGAAGGCCTGAAGCATGAAATCCTCAACATCAGCAGCAGGTGCAGGGTGGAGTCATGGTCGAGGTGGCTGGGCCTTGTGGTGGGTGCTTCTATGGGCAAGTACCCTCTACACAGCTGTGAGTCTTTTTCACGAAGAAGAAAAACGCAGAAGTCTCTTGCCAGAACCCAACCAGAGCTAGAATTCGCCGTTTCTTGTTGAATGCTACCTTAAAGTCTCGGCTGCTCGACCTGTCATTTATGGTTTTCTGATCCAAGGGCAGCTGGGATGCAGTATAGAAACGACAGCACCGTTCAAGAACATGTCAAGAACATGGTAGCGTGCCCTCCGTACTGCCCTGTGTTTTTTGCGCTAGGAAAATAAAAGCTGGGAGACACGGATGTTGAACAGCAGAGGCTTCTGACTGTTTCATGTTGAGTCGTGTGTCTGAGTGGGTGTTGAGTGGTTTCGTTTCTTCGTGTGGCAGGTACAGCGATTCAAGAACGAATCGGAACCCAGTCTTTCCGGAGAAGCATTCTGTGATGATCTTCATGAATTTAATTGAATTAAGATGGGCAGTCCACCATGGATGCTCCGGTGGTTGGATGCGCCATGGACCTATACAGGCACACTTGCAAGTAGGGCCGGTCGGGTCTACAGGCCAAAACCTAGAGGTGATTACTCCTACCGCCCAATAACAATCGTCACTGTATTGGTACATATCAGGAGGCGGGGCTGGGTGGTGCTTCAAGATGCTTACGGGGGATGGGATTCGTTGCTATGCGGCAGATGTTACTCCTTGTAAGCCAAGCACCTGTTGAGCTGCTGGGCGTTACAGCTGGAAGGCATTCTGGAAGATTTCCATCGCTGCAGCTTTCCGGAACGGGCCATCCCCTAAACCCTACCCCCTGCTATACCGCACACCTCCCAACTCTACTCCATACTATGTCGTAATCCTCTAAATTGAGAAAACCCGCGCCATAACGCATGGCAAGGGCTTGGAACGGAAGCCTCCTCAAACTTATCCCTACAGAATCCTCAACGGGCAATCCCATTCCCTGTTTAATCCCTAGCTACCATCAGGGTCTTGAGGGGCTCCTGTTTTGAGAAAACTCGAAAAAAGTACAAGGCACCAGGGGGCTGGTCACACGCGGCCATTCATGCGCGCATGGTGAGTGTATTGGTCCTGTCAGTTATTTCGGATTTTAGAAAGAGGCATGGTCTGGACAAAACAGTGCCGATGTTTGCAATTTGTTGCCCTTGCCAGCATTCGGGATTCTGAAAACAGCCAAGCCTGATCTTTCGTTGGTGTAGTGCGGCAGCTGCCACCCTGCCCCAGCAACTCAACAACCCGAATCCTGAGTCCTAGGACCTACAGGCTTAACCCTAAACCAAGACACAAGCTCCCAAACCTTGAAACACTCATGTGGAACCACGTGCTCTTGAAAACTTATCATCTTGGCCAGCTTGATGGATGCTCTCGGTAACCCTATGCTCTGGTAACACGAACGTTATTCTCTTTACCAGCATGGATGCTCTCGGGAAACGCAGCAGCCCAGAGGCCTGCAGCCACAATCTATTGCGTTTTCCAGCACAACTTGGGTTTGTATAGGATGAAATGACCACAAGTGCTGCGCCTGTCAGTATCTTTAGGTGAGTAGCCTTGTGGAGGGTACACCCACCGTCTGGGGAAACCTCGTGTTCTGCGATATGCCCAGTCCAATACTGCGGGCTGTTAAGGAACTTCTCAGGTGTTCCAACTGTAGACCATGAAGCTACCTACCCTTTTCGAGTCTTCACATAAGCAATCGAATACCTTGCAGCGTTGCCGGACCTGTTACTAGTCCAAGTAAACATGAGTAGCATCTGGTAATCTGGGTCTGTGACGCTGCGCAAAACACAAACGTGTGCCCCACAGCACTGGGCTGGTCCAAAACAAGGCTTTGCATTTCTCAAATTCATAACATTTCAGGGGTTTGAGAGGGATCTGTGGCCAAGAGAGGCCGCCTGACGCTCAAAGCAAAGGTTATGTTGCGGCGTCCAAAGGTCTTTCATCAGAGGGTAGAGTGCTGGTGAAGCAAACCGGCTTTACGACATGGACGCATTGATTCGTGCGCACTAGAGTAAAAATGCTGTTGCAGTCAGAGGGTCAGAAAAGGTTCAAGGGGTATGGATGACAGAGGCCGGAGCCCAAAATGACGTTATGTGAGGTCTTCTTCACCCTGGAGCAGTTGAAGACTAGGGCTTGCTGTGCAACAATTGAAGCCGTGAACGCGACCGCAGGGGAGCCAAGCCCAACACAACAACGCTCAAACTGATCTTGTGGGCACGGCTATGCTGAGTAGGATTGCCTGCCAGCTACCAACACACCCCAAACTCGGATCCTCTCAGTAGAGCCCCCATTCCCTCTTAAACTAGTGCTCGCCCTTGCTTGGTACCATGCAGTGACAATTTATTGTCGAAAGCCTCCTTGTTAGGGGGAATGTTACCCTATGCACGTCTAAAAGCACTCGACGCATCTCAGTACTTCGTCTCCTGAAGCTTTACTTATCGACCAAGCCCCTCACAGAAAAAACGGTGTATATGTGTGTGTGTGTGTATATACAAATGCTGCTGCATGTGGATATGTGGTTCGGGTTCTAAATACCCCACAAACTTGCACTAAAACTTCAGACCCAACACGACATGTGTAACCAATGAGATTAAGCCCTGCTTCTACAGGTTACTATCGTGGCAGAGCTGCCAAAGGGTAAGGTATGTTGCCTAACTCCATGGTCCTCACGGTACTGTTACTTGGGGAGGTTGGCCATGTCCCGCTGAATGGTTCCATTACCTGGGTGGCTAACAGCACTGTGGATGCCCGGCCAGCAAGTTTGGCACGTGGGGTTGCAGGGCTCAGGCAGACTAGAAGACTCTTAGGGCCTTTTTGTCGAACAAAGTCCCGGCCTCAAACAAAGTGGCACATACTAGCGGTAGTAGCCGCAGCAGCAGTTGTAGTGGTGGTGGTAGTAGTAGTAGTAGCAGTAGTAGCAGTAGTAGCAGTAGTAGCCGTCGTGGCAGTCGTAGCAGTTGTAGCAGTAGTTAGTAGTAGCAGTAGTAGTAGGAGGAGGAGTCGTAGTAGTAGAGATAGAAAAAGCAACAAACAAGTTAAGTTAATAGGATACAACCACAACGACGACGACAACGACGCCGACAACGACGGCATAGTTAACAGGTTTCAGAGTTCTGCGGTTCAGGGGTCAGGGTTGGCTCATGGTTGAATGAGGTGGTGGACGCACTGCCGCGCAGGGTGATGAATTCCTTGCGTGCGCGCAGAGGATAGGGAGTTGAACACAACAGTCAATGTCTAGGATTTCGAAGAGATTAGGCACACTGAGTGTACAGGGATACGGCTGGGGATTCTTTCCAGGCTCTGAAGGTTGAGATGCGTGAGGCTTCGGCGGTTGGTCACAAAAACTTGGCAGGGCTGGTGGACAATGGCAGTTTTTGGCTCAACTCTACAGCATCTCCTTTTTCTGTAGCATCGGTCTTTTGGTGGCTACTGATTCTGTGCCAGTTGCTTAGAGGCTTAGGCTAGGACTGTCCGTTAAACTTGATCATTCAGGTGGACCACAGTGGCTAGAGCGCGACAATTTCATTACACGCAACGTGTGAGCAAGCAGTGCAGCCAGCCCAGCAAAGCCGCTTCGGTTCATGCTACACCTGCAATACATGAACCCTACGACCCTAGAAAGCCCAGGTGACCAAAGTCTCTGAACCCGCCAACTTGCCTCCAACCCGTTTTTCAGGATCTAGGCCCAATCTCCGAGGACTTCCAACCTTGAAAACTTTTCCATTGATGGAGAGAGTCTTGTACCACCACAGATTCCTGTACCACCGTACTTCCTAGGACTTGGGGAATGTAGGGGCCTCAAGAACCCCCTCTACCTCTACCAGCAGTGTGGTATGAAAGCTGTTAAAAGATCCCTCATCATAAAACCCAGAAACCGTAAACTCCGGACACATCCGTCGTATTCCTAGACTGCTGCACTCAAAAGTACATCATAAATCGCTGACCCAGAGACCTTGAACCCAAAAGATGTGCTGAGGATACGTATTGGCAAATTGAGCCCGCCGAGGTGTTTGAGCTTCCTGGAGCTTCAAAATTGGGGTACAAGACTTCAGGATTCCAGGGTTCAAGATTAGGGGTTGATTGTGCAATGACCAAAACAGAGTTCAAGGGCAAGGGTTCAGGATGTGTCTTGCGTCAATGCCAGAGGATGCAAAGGTCGGGTAACGGTATTTTGTTACGGTCGTCGTAAGGCTTTGATTCGTTCTGCTGGTGCCAGTCTACATTGTTGTGGATGTCTGACTCAACCAAAACCAAGTTCTTGGTTTCCGGTGAGAAACAGGATTCCCCGGAAGGGACCACGCTGATGGGTTTGAGAAGTTGGCGGCTTAAGTGGCTTAAAGCCTCTGAGTTGCTTGTGATACGCTTCTTCCTCAAGCCTGGCCTGGCCTGGAACCTGAAAAGTGTCCTGTAGAACTCATTTAGTGAAAGTCCATCTTTGGTACAGCTACTGACCTACTGGAACCCCCAAACTAGACCCCACGGGCTAGACCCTCTTAGTCACCCGGCTCAGGGTTAAGGGGGTCCAGGGTTTAGCATCCGGAGGCTTTCGGCATAAGGGCTTTCAGTTCAAAGGCCCAGGAACCAGTAAACCTAAAACTCTGCCAGTGCCTCCCCCAGAATTGCAGTCTTTGCTGAACCTCTTTTTGGGGCTCCGTGTTTGTCGTGGGAGTGTAAAACCAAGCCACTAAGCCTAATCCACAAACCCATGCAGGGCTTGCTCAGCTTGAAGCTTTGAGCTCCCAATTGCCCTCCACGGTTTAGCATCTAGGGTCTCCTCTGCACAAGCATGCGCGGATACATTGTACTTGGATTATCTTACGTTGTGCGATGTTCTCCATGTGAGTTCCGCTCAGTATGAAATACGGACTATTACATGGGTTTCCCTCACACGAGCAATAGCAATTTGGGCAAGCTCCCGGAGAGACCCCAAAACTCTTTGCATGCCCTCCCGAAAAGTCCTTGCATGTTTACCGGAGGTTTTCGGATCCAGAGTAATTATAAGGATGCGGCTTCAGAGTCTGGTCTTAGATTTCGGCTTGCATGCGGGGCTGGAGAGTTTGGAGGCCAGCCCAAGTCTAGCTGCAGGGAGAAGGTCTTTGAAGCAAGACCTTGGTATCACGCTTACTGGAATCCCTCAACCCTAAAACCTTGATCCAAACAGCCCTTGTCCCCCCCCGAAAAGTCCGCTGAGGTTCATGTGGGTTCTCCATCCGCTAGCGCTTGGGCTCGCGATCTTGTGCCCTTGTGCCATTGGATGCATCGTGGCCTACAGGATAAAGAAGAATCTGGGCTCAGGAACACTGATTTTGTGTCGAAGAAGCTGCTGGATTTTTGTTGGAACAGCAGGAAATCCTGGGTCCCCGACAACAACCTCCATCTAAGAAGGCTAAGATGGTTGTTTAAACACATGCATGTATTGCGATCCCAAAAACCCTATAGTTTCTATCCTTGACATTTTTTACGTGGCCATACGCCAGTCTCAGGAACTGGAGTTCTCCACAGCGCCTGCCAAATCAGCATTAAACAAGATTTTGGCAGCGGTTGCATGCGTTTACGTGCGCAAGTTGGCTCGGCATACTTGATGCCTTGACAAGAGGTACGTTTTTTCAGATTTTACAGAGCATGTGAGAGAGCGCCTAGTACTTGCTGTCTGTAATTACTAGAGTTTCTTTCGGCAGCGACAATTGTGAAGGCTCATCTTTTTTGCCGCCCTTGCACAGGATGCTTGGCATCTACGAGACTACAATGATGCGTGGTGCAGAGGGGATCAGAGAAGTGTTTCTGCCAAATGGTCGGAACACATTGTGCAAAATGGTTGCCCCTACGCTTCCACCAAACTCTCGTATCCTAAATCCTAAACCTTGAATCATGTTGTCCTTCGACCCCATCCCTGTCTGCAAGCCTGGATTTTGGAAAGTTGCAGGCTCCACCAGGCTCTACTTTACAAAAGCCCAAACAACCTTGTGACTGGACCTTAAACAAACCCCCGTAACCCGAAACTTAAGCATAACTCCAAACTAAAACCGAGACCCCTGATCAAACGCATCGCGCATTTGCTTTTGGCTGCGCAGAGCTTGTCATCTTCTGGAGATCAGAGCAGATGACCTGAGAAGTGATTCAATACTTGGATGGAGGGAGCCACATGCGGACGCGGAAGTCTCGCAGAAACCTGCACGACGCTTGAAATCTTATACCCTAAGCCCAAACCCAAATCCTTAACTTGTAGTAACATGCTGTCTGCGGCATGACGATGTTATGCGGGCATGCAGGTGTCCGCATAGAAGCAGCGCGGTCCCCCTCCCAGTCTGTGCTAGGATTACAAACATGTTTTTTCTACAGGGCGCCTCCCTTACACAGCGGCAGGAGACTGTTATGATGGTTCAGGGGCATTTTTCGTGATGTGGCAGGTTGGGGGTTGGATGTTTCCGGCGTTTTTGATCATTTGGGAAGCATATTTGGGGCTCCTTAGGAAGTGCGGCGAGTGCAGACTGCAATACATGACCCAAGCCCATTGAATCAAGTTTGCAAAGCAAACATCTGAACTTTTAGAGGACCGACAAATTTGTATGCCGATTGAGCATGACAAAATCAGAAGGTATGTATATTGGTATTGAGAAGACGATCCCGAAGAATTGGTTTTGAATTATGACCGGGAATTTCTCAGATATTACTTGATGAATATATGGGAGTAGATCCAAAATCGAATTAATTTCAGCTTTATATTACATAGAAATTAGATTATGGGTGTCAGATTAGAGTAGGCTGCGACGTCCAGATCGGGGCAACAGAGAGCCACGAATGAATTCGTAATATTAGGAAGGAGCAATTCGAACTCTCCCTTTCGAGCTATTGAAAGATTGTTGAACAGCCATGTCGCATTCCATCTGTTATAATAGAGAATGGGATTTTGCTAATTGCATCTAACTGCTCCACTAAGCTTTTTTCCTAACTCGTATCTGGACCTTACACCAACCTTCGTAACCTGAAGCTTAAGCATAACTCCAAACTAAAACCGAGATCCCTTATCGAACGCATCGCGCATTTGCTTTTGGCTGCGGAGAGCTTGTCATCGTCTGAAGAGTAGAGCAGATGACCTGAGAAGTGATGGGATATTTGAGAGGAGAGAATAGTATGGGTGACGAGGAAGTCTCGCAGAAATCTGTACGATCCTTGAAATTTTATACCTTAACCCCAAGCCCAAATCCTTAACTTATAGTAACATGCTATCTGCGACATGAAGATGTTATGCGGGCATGGAGGTTTCTGCACAGAAGCAGCGTTGTTGCCCCCTCGAGTCTGTGCTAGGATTACAAGCATGTTTTTTCTGCAGGGCGCCTCCCTTCCCCAGGTCTTCCCCAACGGCAAATATTTCTCATAGTTTAGAAATATTTGTTGGGGGGGAGGGAATGAATGCCATGGAGAATATCAAATTCATAAAATCAAAATCTGAATTCTAGAAGATTGATAAACCTATATAAAGATTAGGGATATTATTGAACTATATTGAAATTGGATTCTTATGAAGAATTTCTTATATATATGATTTCATAATTTTATACGAATAGTTAGCTTATATCGTGATTGGGAAAACGAGATTGCATAATTGCATCCGTGCTGAGATTTGCCGCTTTTTATTTGGAGGAGGATTTGGATTGAAAATCGAATCCTTGGGAATTCTCCCCGAGGAAGCCGATAGGAGATCCGCTGATCTTCTTATGATTCCTTCGGCATTATATCGTCAATTATTATGTCATTTTCTTCCGTCAAATCTTACTAGGAATTAGCTAAGTCCTCATTTTGGATTTAGCTAATCTCTAAATTGGGAGTTAGTTAAACCCTAAATTAAGGTTTAATTTAAGTCTAAATGAAATTTTAGCTAATCTTTAAATTAGGATTTAGCTAAACCTTAAATTAGGATTTAGTTAAATCTTAAATTAGGAATTAGTTAAATCCTTGATTGAAATTTGCTCAAACCTTAAATTAGGATGCAAAGGATCCCTAATTTAGGCATTCGCTAAATCTTAATTTAGGATTTATCAAAATCCTGAATTAGGGTTTAGGGACACCTTAAATTAGGATTTAATTCAATCCTAAATTAGGAATTAGTTAAATCTTAAAGGAGGATTGAGCTAAACCTTAAATTAGGGCCTAAGAAAGTCTTATGATAGGACTTAGTTAATTCCTAAAGTTAAGATTTAATTAAATCCTAAATTAAGGTTTAGTTAAACCCGAAATTAGGGTTTAGTTAGACCCTAAATTAGGAATTAGTTAAATCCTAGGCTAAAATGTAGTCAAGTCTGAAATTAGATATTTATTAAACGCCTAAATTAGGAATTAATTAAATCTTGAAGTACGATTTAGTTAAATCTTAAATTAGAATTCAATGAAGCCTTAAACTAGGGATTAGTTAAACCCTAATTTAGGAATTAGTTAAATCCTAAATTAGGATTTAATTAAACCCTAATTTATCAAATCTTACTTTAGGATTTAGTTAAACCCTAAATTAGGATTTAGCTGAATCCTAAATTAGGGTTTGGTTAAATCATATTTAAGATTTAGTTAAATCCTAAATTAGGAATTAGTTAAACCCTGAATGAAGGTTTAGTTAAACCCGAAATTAGGGTTTAGTTAAACCCTAGCTTAGGGTTTAGTTAAATCCTAAATCAGGATTTAGTTAAGCCCTAGCTAACCCTGAATTTCAGGGTTTAGTTAATCCCTAGCCTAGAGGGAGGGGGAGCCAGGGCCCAAATCCTGGACAACAATGAAAATATAGAAATTGAAAAAAATATGAAAAAGTAAGGGCCTTGCTAATGATCAATTCGACATTCAGAAATATCATATGGATTCTATTATATGCTATTGGAAATTCTTCAGAAATCCCACGCTCAAAATGGGTCAATTTTGAGCCTTTTTTTCGAAATCTAATAGGATATCGCAAAATAAGTTTTTTGCAAGTTTTCGATGCTCGAATATCTATATTTTGCCAATGAAAAAATGAAGGCTGAAAAATATCGTATGAT
>CAJNIZ010030091.1:7419-28234 GCA_905231905.1 Symbiodinium pilosum
ACTTAGGAATGGTTTTGCCTCCTCCGGCATGATATTTGCAGGCCCGGAGCGGATGACAGGTAACATGTCCACGATCTGCCGCGCGTATTTCACGGGATACTTCCTGAAATCTGTTGTTGAAGGATTGCTGGAGGGTGAGATTTATGCAATCGTGTTCTTTGAAGCTCTACATAACACAATCCGCAGGCAAGGAGCTGCGTAGCTTTTAACTTGGCAGACCCCACCACTCGAGTGCGGCCTTTTTTGTCTTGATATTTCCGAACGCCCGAGTCACCTCCCCGCTCCTTCTTCAACAACTTGCCACGGTCCAGTTTGCGAAGGAGTGGACAATTGCTGTATAGCAATGTTCTCTTCGGAGTTGTGTGGCCATACTTGCCAAGCCAAAGTCCCTGTTTGTAGGTCTTAGTTGGCAGGATGAGGTAGAATAAAAACAACCCGCTTAGAGGGCCCGTGTAAAAAGATCAAAAACATCTGTTATAATATTGTGTGCGGGGCTGGGATGTTCCATGGGCGGTATTTGCGCAGAAGCCACTGGAAGCGCTTGTGTAGCTTGAGCAAACTGCTTCCTGGTTGCTCAATAAGCCACTTGTGGCCCAGAAGGTGCGAGAGAAGGACCAGAAGCATGGACCTCCATGAGCTGCAATCTCAGTCTTTTGTCTGCGGGTTTGTTTGCTACATAGGGTCCTATATGGAGGATCATACCGGATACACACCTTTTAGTATCGAGGGCTCCCACTAATAATGCTCATCCATTCTAGAAGAGGGTGCTTGTGTGCCTACAGGGCGCTGGCTTCGGGAATAATCTTTAATGGGCTTGACCTGTACAAATGTTGGACTATGGCACCTTGAGGCATACGTGTTTGCCTGGGTCACCCTGTCTCGGGTGGTGTTACCCATCGGGGTAAGAACGCTCCTCCTGCTTGTCCCAGCATTCATAAATATGAATGTTGAACATTCGATGCCCAAGCAAATGAGCGCTCGAAACGTGGAAAGCACCATGATGATGGCCAGCCTCAAACGACACAGATTTCCACAGGCAGCATGTCTCTAAACACAGAATGCACACTAAATAGTGAAGATCTGTCGTAATGGCTAGCCAGGTTTCATGTAGCCCGCTGCACCACATAGGTCGAAGCAGTTATGCTCTTGCGGACCATGTGTACGGTCATACACATAGTCATGACAAAGCACTCGCCAGCCTCTAGCTTTGGCCAGACGGGCTATGCGTCCTTTACCCGCAAATAGCTCCACCATGTCAAACACTTGATGAGAAAACTCTGGGGGCCGCATCCAGCTGGCCAACAGCACGAGTGCAATAAATGCCTTGATTGAAAACAAACTGATTTTACGCGCGCAACATTGCCTTTGCAAGCAGTATAAATCTTCACGGCTAAGAGTCCTTTGGGGCTTCCAAGGTCATGAGACGCCGTACAAGCTTTTCCACCGCCGCAGGGGACGACATAGCCCACATGTTGAACGCACCTTTTATAGTACAACTTGCAACATGGTCCATGATGCAAACACACATGTGATGTTGATGTCATCAACGAACCTTCACATGTGTCATGAGTGGGCAGCTGTCATACGCAGCAAGGATTCGAGGGCTGACAAACAAATCTATAGTAGGGCTAGCAACCTGCCCGAATCATATTGGGCAAACCCATTTACGTACACCAAATGAGTTAAGTCCTTCGCTAAACAAATTATGTATCATGGGGCCGGTAAATCCTATCACCCTGTAGAAATATACTCCTGCTAGACTTGAAGCACATGTATCCCACAGCCCTTTACCAACCAACCCTAAAGGGACTCTACTGGGAACCCCAAATAGGGAACCCCAAGAATATAGCAGGAATATAATGGAATATAAGGACCCTGGTAGGTATATTCCTATTATGTACCTACGGGTTCCCGGTTTGGGGTTCCCAGTAGAGTCCCTTTAAACCCTGCGCGGATATAGTTAGTTGGCACAATCCGAGCTAAATCTGAAATACATGCAAGGGTGACGCGCGCCGAATTCAACTCCTCGCCGCAGAAGGGCGCCAATGTGCCCACGCTTCATCCCGCCTGCGCACGCAGGACACTATCCATGTTCAGTTGGGTATAAGGTGAGGCAATCACAGGCGTGCACCGTCAAGCACACACATGCAGTGGCCACAGGCAACTTGTACAATGCGTTGCGACATGTTTTGTCTGCCGACCAGCCATCGTCCCCTGCACTGTCCCCACCCAAGCTAGACCTGAGGTTAGCCCCAGGCCAGTCAAAATTAAGCTCCATAATAACTGGCGCATATTCTGATCACATGCTCATGCAATCACGGCTGCGTGAGTTGTTGAGAAACTGAGCGTATATATGCGCAGCATCATGGGCCCCACGAACTTCCAGCTGGAAAACCAGCCATGCAGTGCTGCAAGTACGGCATATACACCTGGTATAGAAGCGCGCGCTGCGCTCGTGAATTGAAATTCCCATGGTGGCCGCCCTTTGGACAGCGCTGCCACTGCTGCATGCTGCTACCTACACGCCAGTGTGTGCCGAGAAGCACATGCGCGGGCTTCAGCCCACAAGAAATCACTTGTTGAAGCTTTTCAGGAATGGCTTTACCATGTCCTTGGCAATCTGCATGAGCTCCGGCATGGACGCATCCTTCGGGAGGTTGGGCTTCACGGCTTTCCAAAAAGGGTCCTGCAGGGATACCACGCAGCGCAAACAGGTTATGGGACACAGGTATGCGCATCGGAGTGGCTGAAGTCCTCGGCTTTGCCAGGCGGCGACACATGCTGCTTCACATGGACATCAAACACATCACGAATCGCAAACCAATGGTTGGCGGCCTCCTGCCCTTGGGGGCAATTGCGCCTTGCAAAGCTCTTCATTGCCCCATCCGTTTCCGCATCCTTGGCCTTGCGGGCGGCATTCCCCGTCTCCTTGTCATCCTCCCCATCCTCATCCGCGTCAGCGGACTTTGCCTTTGCCTTTGCCTTTGCCTTTGCCTTGCCTTTGCGAGGCTGCTTGCCCATACCCTTCACCTCATCCTCAGCCTCATTGTTTGCCGAATCCATGACACAGCGCTTCCGCCCTGCAGCTTTCAGCTGCTTTGGGTCACTATTCTCCTTCATGGAATGCTTTGAAGCCTTGCGCGGCGGTGTCTGAAGATCATCGGCCGCAGTCTCATCGAGAGGCCGCCCTTTCTTAATGCCTTGCTTGTCCCCCACTTCCTGGGTGTTTTCTTCACTGGCCTTGCCATTCCCGCCCCTGCCCCTGCCCCTGCCCCCGCCCCGAGCAGCTGGCCTCTTGCGCACAGGCATGTCTGACTCCTCATCGCTCTCCTGTTCCTCCTCATCCTCAGCAATGTCTTTGCGAGATTGAAACTGCGATGGTCTGGACACGACCTCCTGTCATGGCGTATACATGTCTTTGCAAAACAGTAAGCAGCACACTCTGAGTCCACAAAATCCTTATAGTTTTCGTGATTCATGAGTATGCGCCTTGAAGTCCATGACGCTGGAACCTTCCTGTTTCTTTGGCTGGTCTGAGGCTACATGGGCTGGCTCAGCTGCAGCTACACTGTCTGCCGGAATAGGCAGTGCACTTTCGTGCTCCAGGGTCACGCAGAAGTTTTGCATCTTGTGTAATATCTCTGAAGCTGCAGGGGCTGCCATTGCATTTAGGGGAGGCACTGCGCTTGCCTGTTGTGGGGCCTCAGCCTCATGCTGGTTGCTAAGAACCTTGTGCTCGGGTTTGCCGGAATCTTGGGTGCTAAGAACCTTGTGCTCGGGCTTGCTGGAATCTTGGGCGCTAAGAATCTTGTGCTCGGGCTTGCTGGAACCTATGTCAGCCTGCTGCAGGGTGGTGCTACCAAGCTCACGCTCGGCCTTGCTGGAATCAGGGGCTGTGTCACCCACTTGGTTCGAACAAGTAGAGATAAGTATGCCAGCCGCAAGGTCAGCATCATACACTTGGGTATCCGCATTGTCGCCTAAGCTTGTCAACATCTGGGAGAGCTATACGGTGTCTCCTGTGGGGGACACATGAAGCTTATAGTTTTGGAAGGGATCGTGACATGACTATGGGGAAATGTTGCCACGGGTTCGGTATATATAACCAGGTAGCATACATGTATGAAGGAGTTGCGTTAAGAATGAAAACCCAAAACACACCCAAGTCGGAAACAAGCAGCCGTTCATGGCAGGAATGGTGACATGGGCACGCATTGACTTCGCCTTCTGCAGGCGCTTCTCAGCCAAAAGTTTCCTTAGACACAGGCATGGCTGTGGCTTTCTAGCAGGTCTATAGACGACATCATGGGAAACCCCCCCCTGAACACCCCCCATTTCAGTTGTATCACCATATATAACTCAACACCGGTACACCCGCGACCCCCCAACCCCTCCCCAATCCCCTCCCTGAACACCCCCCCATTTCAGTCTATCTATCACCATATACAATACCGGTACACCCACGACCGGTACTCGGGTAGGGTTTTGTCTTTGAGAAAAAATAATCAACATGTTGAGGCCTCAGAAGGGGGCCGTATATGATTGGGTCTGATAACATATAGATGCAAAGGTAATCTCTGCGAACATTTGCATAAACTCTGCAGGGGTCCGCAGCTCTTGCATACGCGCAAGCTTCGTGGCGGTTTCGGCTCCAGCGGTGCGAGGGGCAGGGGGGGGGGCAGTGGCACAGGGTGGAAGCGGTGCGGGAACAGCGGGCACATGGCTCAATGATCCTCCTTCATCACACTCGGCTCCAGCGGTGCAAGGGGCAGGGGGGCGGGCAGCGGCAGGGGGTGGAAGCGGTGCGGGAACATCGGGCACATGGCTCAATGGTCCTGCTTCATCACAAGCAAGCTTCAGCGCAGCAGGGTTTGGAGTTTTCCTTTTTTCAGGGGTTGCGGTTCCGCTGGGCGAATCGATAGACAAGGCTTTCACGGGGGCACCACCTGAAATGGCTTCCAGAGGCTGATCAGCAGAAGGGGTTGGGGCAACGCTTGGCAAGGGCTCAACGGGTTTGGCTTCGACTAGGGAAGCATTGAGCACGGATCCCAGTGAGTCAGCACACTCTGTGGGGGCTTCAACAGGTGCTGCAAGTTGCCCTGACTCAGCTCCCTCCCAAAACGAATCCACTGGCCCTGACGTTGGTGCATGAGCTAGCGGCTGCTCTGACTTAATGGGATTCACCGCCACTGGGGAAGGGGCGGCCTCGTGGTAGGGGTCATGCATGGCAGTTCCTTCATCCAACAAACCAACTAGATCCGCAGGAACACTAAAACGATCCGGATCCGGCGTAACTGCCGCACACGAGGGCCCTGGAGGAGCCGGTGGGCCTGGTGGGCCTGCGTCATTATCACCATCACCGCCATCATCCTCACCATCCTCATCATCATTGCCATCACCGCAAGGGCCCCACTTGGCCACCATGATCTCCATGAGGGGTTGCAACGCCTCATCCTGCAAAGGAAGGTGGTCTACATTTGGGAGCAAGATAAAATGATAATTTCTGTTCCGCTACAAACACATGGCCAGAACAGCGAAAGTTGTGTACTCGGAATTTATAAGGCAGGTTCCAAAAATCAAGGGATCCCTTTGCAAGAGTACCGGTTATATGACGTACAATGACTACAAACAAATTAGGGTGCATTTTGGGGCCCTCCCTTTAAAGAAACCTCCACACTGAAAACCAATGGAGGCCTGAATAACTTGCAAACAGAAGTGCATGTGTGCAAACTTATAAGCTCACTAGAAAGCAGGCTGTATGGACCCACTGAAAGCCATAAATGATCATACAAGAATTGAACCGCGTAAGCCCTACAGAAGCTTCCTCAATCCTAACTCAAAACAATGAACCCTTTGAAATGTACAACCAAGAGCATCATCCAAGCAATCCCTAAAAGCCCTCACTCCCCTGATGCCAGGCCCGGAAGTTCATGGCGCCAGTTCGAAACCGTCGAAGGCAAAAACTGATAAGTCTTTTGACTCCCCACTCGTCCATGTAGATATTGATGGAGTCTGGGGTCGGAATGAGCAGGTGATGCAATTTCTTGACCTGATGTCATGTAAAGCTGCCAGGAGCACGGCTGCCAGTAGTAATGAATACAAAGAAAAAATAACATCTAGAGATGAACATGGAAATTTCCCAAAATTAGGGGTATCATCTTTGGGGCCCTTCTAGTATAGATTGTAGTATTGTGGGGTCTATATTGGGGTACCTCCATATACGGAAACAACCTATATGGTGCTGCTGGAAAACTTCTTCCCGAAGCCAGCTGATCGGAGGGCTTTTGGGGCAATCACAATGATCAACCCAGCACGCAAGGGCACATCGGATAGCATGAACGTTCTTCTTGAGTGTAGCACGGTTTGCTACGCCTGTTTGTTGAGGAGAAATCCAAGAAAGCAGCTTGTGATGCTGCCGCATCTGGTCTCTCACAAACGGGTTACTGTCCCATTGATTGGCCAGAATGTGTTTCTCCGGGGCCGCAGGCTGAGCAGCCATGATGTCCCTGCGCACGTCACACCCTGCTAGTAGCAAGCAGCTGACAGCACAAAATTTTGAGCCCTTATACATGCAAGTCCAACAGGAAGTCAAACAGCAAGTGGATTTCATGAGCCCATTTGCAATTTGCACTCACACGTTCAGATCGCATGCAAGGTCAGCTCAGCCAAAACTGATCCCGAGCAGCCCGGCCTTGCTTGCCAAGATCCCAATGAAAGTTGCAACGAAGCACCTGCAGGTCAAAAGGCTTTTGGGTGATTTGGGAAGGACAGATGAGACGTGCAGAAGCCGTAACCAAACCTCCAGCTGATCTCCCCATGAACCAACAATAGTCTGGCAGCTGCATTTCGGCGCCTCAAAGGCGACGTTGATGACGAGGATCGAAGAGATGACTGCGCGCAGGCCAGGCTGCTAAGTCTGAGTGCACGGTTACAACCGAGGATTTTGTCCGTCACATTTTCTAGAAGGTACTCTGCATTATGCCCTGTAAATGTGCTTACGAATAATTAGTTAAAAGGGTCCATGTTGATTCGCCTTAAACAAAAAATCTTATACCATAAGCTTACCATCATTCGCGCGTGTATGCCTGTTTGGGAGGGTTGGGGAACGCTCCATCCTGCGGGCAGACTTGGTTTTGACCCATCCCAATGGAGACCAAGTCAGGACCAGCTGATTGCAACACAAACTAGAGCGATAAAGCCTCTAAAGCTCATTGCCCAGCCTTGCACGGATCTGTGCCAAACGGGCCGATCGACGTACATGTCACACCTGCGGAGGGTTGTGTTGCATGATTTGATAACAGCTGCTAGTTCTGATGCAGTATCTCATGCAGCTCATGCAATGCACCGAATGTTTTCCCCAGCGGATGCGAGCATGTGATCACCTCTGCATGTAGTAAACCCCCATATTAGCTGCTCCGATCTGCAACTGCTCCATGCTTTCGTAGCACATCAAGCGCCCCCTGCAGCACGCTGCAAGGCCCGCTCCACACCTGGGCTTGGATGAGCATCAGGAGGTGACAAGATCGCCCTACTAACTGATGTCTCTTTAGCAGGCAAGTGTCACATGTTTGTGAAGAGGGAGCGGAAGTGGTCACAAATACCACCAGCACGGATATTGGCCACTACATCGCGAGCAAAAGCATCGCCAGATTCAGGTTTCTCCTTGCCAGTGTATAGTCTTCACATGATTACATAGATGCAGACCCTATCTGATCCTGGCCGTCATACATTGCTCTTGCACAGACGAACCAGAATTTGGTCTCCATCTTCAAAAGTCCTGCGCGCTCACAGTTGCGGGCATGTATGGGGCACCTTGTTACATCATCAAGAGTATGCTAAACTGTCCTTCTTCGTGGCAGAGATCCAGACTCTCTGAGGAGCAGGATCGCAATCCGGCAACCAGTGCAGCGTACGCCATAGTTGTAAAATCTGGCTGTTCAACACTAATCCTGTTAAGCCAGAAACAATGCGCAAGCACAATTTTGTGCACAATATCAATCAGGTTCAGCAAGTAGCACGCATGCTTCAAGCAAAGGTGCACGGGTGGGTGGTCTGCCTTCAGGAGGAAATCATTGCCCCACTCCATGGGACTTTCCAGCGCATACGTTTGCTTTGCTTTCTGCTTCTATTATCTTTTGCAAGGAGTATAACTCAACAGCTCAGGGTCAAACAGATGACAGCACTCGAATATACAGGATGACAGATTATGAAATGGCCGGCTGCTACATAGAGCAGTATAGAAGTGGGTTGTTGGGGCCTCCATTCCTTCTTATAGCTCCCATATAGCGCTTGCAAGAAATCCATGATGGTTGGAAGCGATGCTCTTGATAGAACTCGCAAATCAGATTCGGCTGCATCCATCCTGACACATGAGGGATTGTTAAGGCGTGAAATTACTGACTAAAATCATCAAGAGACCCTTTTCGAACCTGAAGTAACCTGCCCTCTGTTAGAGTGCAATTCCTCAAAAAAAGCCCGCTCAGAAACTCTATGAAGATTCCAGCCCATCCAAAAAAAGCCCGCTCAGAACATCAACAAGGCATGAAAAATGCCTGCACAAGCTGTCAAAAACGCTATTCCGCCTAATTCCGCCCGCTTCCCCTAGAAATGGTATTTTTCATAAAATACCATTTTCCCTGAAAGGGCAGAAATTATGCAGCTAAAGGCTTTGAAGGTAGGTTTAGGGGTAGAGCACGGAGTATATTAGGGGTAGACTACGAACGCTAGCACTACAACTATATCTAGTCGGTCTAGGGTTTAGGGGTAGGGGGCTTTAGTTTTGTGACTTGCTACCTAATAATATAGTCCCCCTCAAGTAGATAGGAATGCGGGGTATATGGGAGATATTTTTATGATGCTAGGCAATTCCATATTCTATCTGCTTAAGGGGGCAATAGCTACTGGAAGGGACGAGAGAATACTACCTGGTCATAACTCGGGTTTTCGATGCCTAGGACTTACTCACATGGTAAAGCCAAATAATTAAGTAGGCGCTGTTTTTCCCCTGGAATTCCCCTCTTGCGTGCCCTCCCTGGCGAACTCTGTCATGAATGATTCCCTATGCTGGTGCCCCAAAAAAAGCCTTTTGGTTTACATTGGGCTGCCTGTTGCCGAGTTCGCTTGATGATCGCTGAGCCTAAGGGCAAGTATGGCCCCTTGAACCTCAAAACATTGGTAGTTAAAGGCCCAGGACGCTGCTATATACGCACCGGACCCTGCATTGAAGCTACCATGGCCCCCAGGGTATGCGACAGGAAAAAAGACAAACCCAAATCGTAAAACCGCATGTTAGATGCATGGGATCTCCTGCATGTCTTTGGCCATCAAGTCAAGCAATCTCAGGTCGTCGCGTGGGCAGCATACCTTGGTTTGCCAAAGACAGGGTCAGCGTAACCCTAAACCCTAAACCCCGAAACCCTAAACCCTCAACCCTAAATTCCCACCCGGCAGGCCGTTCCCACCCATTACTAGGGTGGTCAGACACTGAAGAAACACGTCAGCCTATGCAGTATCCACGAAGTTCGCTGGGCGCAGGATGTGCCGCCACCGACAGATCCCTGGAAGTGGGGTGGCGCCATCGGCGCATGGATACACAGCCCTGCGCAGGTAGACGCCCTAAACCCTAAACCCTCTACTCCCCCTACTGACCCCTGACTCTCCCAGCATAGTCTTCGTCATGGCGCGTTCTTGAGGTGAAGGCACGACCCCGCTGGCGGATGTTGGAGGGCCCTGTTGCAGAGGCACCCGCCCAATCTTTTGGGGTTAAGGGTTTAGGGTTTAGGGGGGTAGGGTTTAGGGTTAAAGGTTACGTAAGGGTTCAAGGTTTATTTTGGGGGAACCCTTTTACTGCAACGATATAAGTAGGAATCATACCGCAATGATATTACTGAGGCCATGACATTACTTCGGCCCTGGCTACCACAACATCCCAAATTGAGAACTTGCAGCTATCACATGACTTCATGGTATTATAGTAGCGAGTGAATTTCAAGTGTTGAGGTTACTCACATACTCTTGCTTTCTTTCCGCCCCAGGCTCTTGGGGGCCAGGGGAACTTGGTAAGTCGGCTAATAATGGGGATAACCGAGGATCTTACTTGTGTAGCTTCTTGCGGTTATACTTCTACTTACTGAGTTTTCCAGGCCTTAGAAGAAGAAGTAAGATCTTGGGCGTCAAGCCCTGAACCATGAACTTTGTCTTGATCTGGGTGGGCATTTTGCAAACAACTCCAAACCTTGAACGCTGAACTGCTTGCATCCTGAATCGTAGACGCTAAATCCTACACCCTAAGCCTTTAACGCGTGAATGTATACTTACTAAGCCCCCCCGACCCGCCAAGCGGTCTCCTCTACAACTACCACAGAAATTATGTCAAGAAGCTCGTGGTTGGGTTGTCTCGGGAATCTTATACCTAGACCCCCCAAGTACCCTCTATATACCCTAAGTATCCCCAAATAGAAGCTACATAGACCCTGTTTTAGGGTACTTGGGGGGGTCTAGGTAGTTTCCATTTTCTTTTCCATGATCCCCTATATAACTCCAATATAGCCCTAATATTACCCCAAGGGGTACCTATAACCACTAAACCCTAAGCCCCCAACCCTATTAGGGTGCCCAAGCTTTGGCCGAAAGGATGCTTTTAGGCAGCAAGGGAAGCTGAGTAGACCTTCATCTCCGAACACAAGAGCCCCCTAAACCCTAAACCCTTTAGGGTTTAGGGTTTAGGTTTAGAGCTTAAGAGTCTGAACCCTACACCCTGACACTTTAAGGCCTCAACCCTAACCCTTTAAACCCTAACCCTGGAGGGTTCAGGGTTTAAGGGTTTCAACCGAAACCAGCATGAAGCTGATTGCCAACTTTCTCTGACACTTGCAGGAATGCTCAGGCTAGGGATTCGGGATTTAGGGTTAGGGTTTGAGGTTGTTCAAGATGGGTCACGAGGATATCTGGGCCTATGGGCATCATAGGGGCATTCTGGAAATCAGTGCTAGACGTGCAGAGGAATTATTTTGAGAAACACGTGTAGTTCGGGGGCCTAAACCCTACAGCAGCACCTGGCAAGATTCCACCTACCCTAGAACGTAGCCTGCCTTGGATGCGGGCTTGCTGGAACATCAGCACTCCCCACCCCAAAAACCTGTAAAAAGGGAAAAGTAGCATGAATTGCCCACTTTCCATGTTCCAAACGTTGAGTCTTCAGAGTAATTAAACATCTAAAGATTATTGCCCTAGAGCACGAAGCCCTGAAAGCCCCAAAGCCACACCTAAGCCGCTCTCCTGCATGGCGCATTGTCAAGACTGTTGTCCCTTGTGGGTCCCTAGTTCAATGCAGGGTTTAGGAATGTAGCCCATCATATTTCGGGTACCCCAAAAGGGAAGTTCAAGAGTGTTTAGCGCTATTGTCACGATTATGGTTCCATTTAGGGTCTCGGCTGTAGGGCCGCGGTATACAAGGAACCACAAAAGGTCCATCATTTGAACCAACTAGCATACTTGGGTTTCCAAGAATCAGAACGTCCTTTTCTGGAGGTCCCTAGTACTGGAATTCGAGCATATTGGAGTTTCTACGAGGACCTATTCAAGCAGATGAACCCGGAGGTGTTAGACCAGCTGTGCTCGCCCAAGACATTTGGCCTTCTGTTCAGGATATTCGAAGCTCTATGCAGGATATTCGATGCTCTACAGGATTGGTTGATCTTTTCACTCAAGGCGGCCGGAAACCACAAAAAGGGGCTGCAAAAGACAGCTGTCCATTCAGGATGAGTTGTTCAAGGTATCTGTACCCAAAGGGCCATAAAGTAGGTTCCCTTGTGGTTATGATCCTCTTCTGAGGAAGTGTACTCCCAACGGTCCCTTCTTTACTCA
This sequence comes from Symbiodinium pilosum, assembly GCA_905231905.1. Taxonomy (NCBI): domain Eukaryota; class Dinophyceae; order Suessiales; family Symbiodiniaceae; genus Symbiodinium; species Symbiodinium pilosum. Next base: position 19,285 of record CAJNIZ010030091.1, read on the forward strand.
AGCACGATTGGAACATTCCCGCCCCCCACACCCGCAGGTATGCGGCGCCATGATGTCACTTAAAGCTGGAATTTGGATATTCCACCCTCCAAACAATGACCCTGTAACTGTGATATACCCTTTTAAGGTTCCTTCTTTTCTCGGTCGCGCTGAATGACCCCAACCTTGTTATCATTGATGCCAAGATTACCATGGGAAGCAAATCTCCATGCAGGCCCTGATTCAGCTTATGGGGTTCAAGTGTTTTCAGTTCGGCGCGCATGGGCCAATCACTGATCACCAGCGAATGGTGACCGATGTGCGGCTGGAACGGCCGCCGGGCTATCACGAAGTCGAAGCGGCGCACGTCCCAGAGCAGCTGCAAAGCTAGCGAAAGCTTTGCAGTCCCCTGTGATTCCACGCTTGGAGCGCCACAGCAACAACACTGCTCCAGGATGCCTCCTCCAGGCGAAGCCGGCAAGGCAAGGCCGGAATCTTCCAGGACCCTCCTCGTACCCTTCATTGGGGATATAATATGGTCCCTAATAGTAGGTACTTAGACCCTAATAGAGGGTAGGAGGAGGGTCTAGGTTGACAGCGCGCTCAAGTGAAGGTGGCACCGTTCCTCCTACCCTCTATTAGGGCCTAAGTACCTACTATTAGGGACCATATATCCCCAATTAAGGGTACGAGGAGGGTCCTGGTTTTCAGTGGACGATTAGCGCCCTGGGCCACTTCCATCCCAGGTTTAAGGTTAAGGGTTTAGGAGCCGAAGCGCTGAGCCCCTGAAACCCTTAAACACTATGACTATACCACACATTCGTTTGTTCCTAACATACAAGTGATGCGACGGCACGTAAAGCATCCCTTGATCTCGGTGTAATTACAAGGCTTGCAAGCTTCGAAGAATTGAGGCCCCATTTATAAACTCTCAAAAGCACGTTTTTTGTTCGAGATCTCCTCAAAAAGGGACAATGCTTTTCGGAAACCCGCATTTACGAACCCGGGACAGAACACGGTTTAGGGTTCGGGGTTTAACAGTTAACAGCACTTCACATTCTCCGTTCTGGCACGGACATCTGTTCCATTTTAGTGGGAAATGAATGGGGCCTTTCATGTTCGCGCCGGGGCGTGCATCATAGCCCCCAAAACCCTAAAGCTTGAACTTGAGTGTTTTTAGGTACTAAAGAAAACACTACGTATCATGTTGCGCATGTATCGGGTCCGGGTATGCATGCACGTGCAGGATGCTATTCCGTAACACCGAGTTACATCAACAAACACACACACACAAAAAAAAGAAAACACACCTCAACAAGCCCCTTTTGCTAGCTAAGCTACTTATGCCGTGAACCCTGGGGATCTGACTAAACAGGCACAACACTCCCGTGATGCAGGCCTTACAGCTTAGCCTTACATATCCGACCACTTATGGCTCCATGCCATGGGACTAGAAGGAAGGGCTTAGGTCTTACTTCGGGGTCAGGGGGACTTAGTAAGTAGATGTAAGTAGGTCAGTAAGGGGGATAACTAAGGCTACTCTATGGGTTATAGGGGTTCTTAACCTACCTACCTACCTACCTACCTACTAAGTCCCCTGGTTTAGGGTTTAAGGCTTTGGCCTCTAAAGCCTGAGACTGTGCAAGAAACGGGCCTGGGCAGGTCATTGATGAAAGAATGATGGACTCTCTCACGGCAGCGTGCGAGAGCTCCCACGTATTCACGGGCACCTGCCAATGAAAAAAACATCGCAAAGTCGCTTCCGAAGCTCAAGCGGCTCCCCAACACCTCCCCATCCAAGAGCGGAAGTCCACATTTCCTACATTCTTACCCTACTTTTGAGGATACTTGTTATACATGAAGGTATGGACTCACAGCATGGACCCTGTTGCCGAGACACCGTGCTTGAGCAGGGGCCAGCAAACCGTTTATTTTTTCCTGGCAAGTCATACTGACTCATAAATCATGATCTGGTGAGAACCAATGGCCATTAACAACTGACTGAGCTCTGGACCTTAATCCTGAGCCCCAAACCCTTAATTCTTGAACTAATGAGAAGTTTGGTACTACCAACCCTCAAAATAAGACTAAACCCTAAACCCTAAACCCTAAACATCTCTCTCATGACAAAACCAGGCCCTCATGTGGGGATTGGGGTTCCCGAAGTCCTTTTATTCTGCACCCCTCCCCCTAAGTCGACCCTAAACTGAGTAACCTGGACCCAAAGATACCACAAAGTATTAGGTGATACATTGGCTACGCTAGGTAGGCCCCAAACCCTTAATGTCACTCTATATCCTCATGTACCCTCTACTTTCCCCCCTAAACCCTAAACCCCTAAACCCTAAAACCCCCCTAAACCCTATAACCCTGCACCCCTCCTCCTCATAGGGACCCTGTGTCACTGCCTGGCTCTCGCAGATGTGGCCCCGAATGCACGCGCATGGCTCCCGCTCGCTTTACAGCCGCCCAGAAGGAGTGGCTCATCCCCCGGCCGACGTCCAGGGGGAGATGATGTGCATTTAAGTAAGGGCTTTGGGTTTGCAGGTCCTTACACATACATGTATACGTCTATTCTTGCAGCAAAAACATGTGTGTATGTATTTATCTATATGTAGTTCTACGTATCTGGAAGCATTCTTATCTTGACTGATGTGGCTACTTCTGGTCGTGAGTGAGATGTTCTGATGATGCTTTCTTTTGATATGCAGCACATCTTACATAGGAAGCTTTCCAATCAACACCTTACAGGGATCTGTGGTCTACGAAACTGTTGACTCCTGCTCCATGTCCTACCACTGACACAGACGAACGGCATAAGTTGGCAAACGCGCAAGCGGCTGTGAATATTTTACAGGCCCGAACATATGGTAGTCGTTCAAAATAACTGTCACAGAGATGGCCATAAGGTACATCGGGTTTTTGGTTAGGACACTAAACCCTACACGCTACCTAGACCCCCCAAGTACCCTCTATAGACCCTAAGTATCCCCCAATAGAAGCTGCATAGACCCTATTTTAGGGTACTTGGGGGCGGCGGTCTAGGTAGATCCCCCTTTAAGGCAGCGTATTCCCTATAGGCCCTGCGATAGGACCTTTGAGAACAACCCCCACATCAAAGTAGGGATGCTAGTGGTCAGGACTGGGTAGTTTCCATAAAGGCGGAATCTCAAAATAGCCCAGAGCATCCTATAATCCTTTTTTGGCGATCCCTTAAAAGGGGCCCCCGCTCAACCGGACCTAGTTGGGAATGGGAGGAATGTGTCTTAGGGACGTGGTTTCAGGGCGTAGGCTTTGACGTAGGGTTTAGGTTTAGCATCGGTTTTTCAGGCAAGGGGCAAAAGCATCCTGTTTGCAGTGCTAAGCCGAATAAGCCGTATACACCCTAGAACCCCCCTATAATCCCAGCTTCCAGGTCCCAACCCTGAACCCTAAATCCTACACACAAACATAATCCCAGTTTCCAAGTCGTATAACGGTGAACCTCGAACTCCCCAGGAAAGCTAGAAGAAGGTATCTCGGGCAATCAAACTGCATGGGTCCACGCTCCCTTTTCTTGGGGATTTGGAGTTTAGGGTTTGCGGTAATGACTGCTTTGCGGTAATCCTTTAGGCCCCGACGTAGATTGCTCTTTGATAATGCCTATCTTCCCTCCCCCACAACCATGCTAGTCTCACTGGGGCTTAATAACGAACAAGGGAAACCAATCCCTATATCATCCCTATAGTAATTTATTCCCATATTCCCTACTAACCCCTAAACCCTAAACCCTAAACCCCCGCAGTTAGTAAGTAGTTTGGGGGAGGTTCGCACTAAGACGTGGATCACTCCGCAACCTAAAGCCTCCCAGCCGACCTCGTAAAGTCTACGATATGAGTATAATCCTTTTGGGGTTGTATAGGGATAGGGTTTGAGGTTTAGGGTTTAGGGCTTTGGGGTATATAGTCGCCCTTAAGTAGATAGAATATGGCTTTGGGTATATTATTATAAGATCCCCATATACCCCATATTCTATCTACTGAAGGGGGGCCATAACCCTAAACCCTAGAACCCCAAACTCTAAACCCTAAACCCTATTCCTACTTATCTTTAATCCACCCCTGCTCCTAATACTATAAACATTATACAAAAGAGACCTTATAATGCGAATACTAAGCCCTAAACCCTAAACACGCGTGATCAGCTCTTTTTTGGGGGTCTGGCATTGTGTTCTGATAGGGACTTTGAAGCGTCAAGATCGTAGACGCGAATCCCTAAGCCCCTAAACCCAGTTCTAAGGTTTACTGTAAGGCCCCCTACACCCGTCAAACCCTTGCACCATCTATTTTTATTCCTACAGTCTATATTAAACCCCTATATCCCTTCAAGGCAACCCTGAAACTCTAAAACCCCAAACTCCCAAACCTCAACCCTTGTGTATCCCTATATAACACCTATATCCCTCACGTAAAGGTAACCCTAAACCCCTAAAACCCCAAAACTTCCCAAACCTCGCAGGACTCTCCGTTGGCCAAAGCCCAACGCGGTTGATCCGAGGTGCCCTGGAAGCCGTGTTTAAATTCTAGGGGTCTAGGACTTATGGTTTAGGGCTTCTTTGGCGTTTAGGGCTTTAAGGTTTAGATCATGTAGCCCAGAATGTGTGTTGTTTTAAGGAGTTTTGGGTTAAGAGGTTTGGGGTTTTAGGTTTCAGGGTTAGGGCGTAGGGGTTTAGGGTTGGATTTGGGGTTTACGAGCTTAGGGGGTCGCCCTTCCCCAAACTACCGCGGAGTATGAAAACGCGTTGAAAGACCATAAGCCCTTGAAAAGCAACAAACGCCTGGGGCAACCGGGTAGGGTTCAGGGTCGGGTCAGGGTTGTTAGTGTTTGAAGTGAAAAGGGTCTTGGACCATGAAGATTTTTCAAGTTTTGGTTGTGACTTGTTTTTGCAGCGAGGGGCTATGGACTGAACGAACGAAAACCCTAGGTCCTAGGTTCTAGAAGGTAAAAGAGTTTAAACCTTTCGGGGCCGCCCCGCATGAACCTCCACCGCTCTTCCCAAATGACCCTAGATAGACTCACCACAATCGAAGCGCAAGACTTTAAGCCCTCAAAGCGGTCTTGTGGAAGTCCAGATAAAAAGCCCTACCCCACATGGGCGTAATATTTTTGGGGGCCCTGTGAGGATCTGTACTGAGATATTTGGGGTTTAGATTGGGTGCCCTTTTTATGGCAACGATCCATTATTCTGAATTATTCTGTACTTCGCCAGTACTTCGACGCCGCGAGAGGTTCCAGCCTAGAAGTCCCATACACACTCCATCTAAGGTTAGAAGTATGGGCCTCTAATATGGGCCCTTAGGCGGCCTCTTTAGGGACCCTTAAGGATACATATAATTAGGGCATATAATAGGTATAAAACGATCCCGAGGTTAGGGGCCCATACTAGGGACCCATGGTTTTAACCTTAGACTCCAGGTGGCCAACTCTTTCAATAAGAAAGTGGGGGGCGTAGGTGGCGCTCTCCAGACTAGCATGGAAGCTCAAAAGCGGGCGCCTTACAAAGACTACTGTTCCTGCAAAAGGGGGGCTAGATGAGATAGGCTTCCACGTTTTCTGGGTTGGTTGGCCTTTGGACTATTCAAATATTTTCCCTTATTGGTTTCATCAAGGACCCACCCTAAACCCTAAACCCTAAACCCTAATCCTGCTAATATTTTCCAAAAGGGGCTCCAAAGGCCAACGAAGCTTTGGGCACGGTGTATCATCATATGGGTGGTTGTCCAAATTATGGTCCTTTTTTGGGTACCCTAACTATTAGGTGCCGTATGGTGCCGTAGTATAATAGGGACCCAAAACGGGACCATAATTTTGACAACCACCCATATAGTGTTTACAAGCTTTTCAGTTTCAGGTTTTGCGGGGCTTAAGCCTCTCTTGTCATGCTTCTCAATGGGTTCAAGAGGAGTAACCGCCTCCAACAGGATGCCAGTCCATAATATATGGGGGGCTTAGGTGCCAAGTAGCCCTTGTCCATGCAACTCAGGCCCTGAGACCTATCGCTTTATATGGGTTTAGGGTTTAGGGTTTTGGGGATCTGAAGCCTCAGTTGGGTAGTGGGACTGAATTAACACCAACCAATTATCCCTAAACAACATCTTTTTTTATGCAGGAACCCGGGGGGGCCGCAAAGGGGGTGGTCAGGAGACCATATCAAATGCGAAATTGCCGGCCCTCCGACCCTGGACGCTACCCGCACCCTATGCGAGCTATTTCCATTTTCTTATCCATTTGATTATCCATTGATACACCCTAAACCCTAAAGCGTAAACCCTAGCTTTAGACTTCGAGGCTTGTGGCTCCCAAGGACGCAGACAATCCAAACGCACCTCTCAACCTCCAACTCTAAAAACCTAAACTCCAAACTCGAGGCCCTCAACTCCATATGCTAGGCTTAAGGCAAACTAAACATTAAACTCTACACGTTGAACTTTGCCCCTTAAACAATCTGAGCCCGCTGCGCAGGCGATGCTATCAGCTGCGAGAATGCTTCGCAGGTCGCAAGGCCTGTGACGAATTCTTGCGGCGGGTTGAAGATTTAGGGTTTGGGGTCTAGGGCTTACGGTTTAGGGTCTAGAGAGCCTGAGATTTAGGATTATGGGTTCCGGGCGTAGGCTTGCTGCAAGGCCTAGGGCATAGGATCTAGGTTGTGTGTCAGCCGTAAACCCCAAGCCCTGAACCCTAAACCCCAAACCTTATTAAGGCCTAGTTAGGCCTAGGCCCTTCACTGCGTTCAAGGTGTAGGGTTAGGATGCCTATGTCACTTGTGGGATTGGTTTCGACACTATATCATGGGCCTGTAATCTTCTTAGACGGAAATGATCTGTGTAATAATTCTTTAGGGTCGTTATATCAGAAGGAAATTGAACATAATTCCTAAGGAAGCTACACCTACTACCCCCAATGATACTGCACCATTACACCTTCCATTTTGAAGGATGCTTAACGATAATGTAGGCTAACTGCAGCTAATTTCTGAGTGAAACCTGGCGGGTAGTAGCCGGGGGTAGCCACTCCACAGACCCACGCACCGGAGGCAAACCCAGGGGGTCCTGCGCCGCCAGCCATACCCCATAAACCCTGTATGCCCGCTCTCAACCCGATCAGTGTTCGCTTGGCATGTTTGGGCAATGCCTGGAACTTAAGGCACCGCCTCTGACCAAAGCGGGCCGACTTAGAACTTAGAAGATGATATTGGGTGTTGTAAGACCTTTGGGGGTACCTATAATAAGGATTGACGTATATTGGGGTTTATGATGCGGCCCCCCATTTATGGCGCCCCCCCCCTCACCCCACATGTTTAACTAATATGGTAATGGTTCAGTAAAGAGCGGTGAATGTATGACGGCTTATTCGTAGATTCGTAGATAAGGCAGGATGTTCCAAGCTTTCGTTTCTTGGTGAAGGGATTCATTTTGTAAGCCTAAGTATCACAGGACTACCAGAAGCCCCCTGATATGAAAACCCCTCTATTACCCCTAAGACCCTAAACACAAACCCTGAATCAAAGACCCTGAACCCTAAACCCTTATACCCCTTGACCCTAAACCCTTAACACTAAACCCTATATATAAGCCCAAAGCCCCAAACCCTAAATTTTGTTCAGTCTACGGACCTGGCGTCATGTAGGTGTAGGCGCACTTTAGCAAGGACGGCTCAGGAGAAGGATTTCTTTCGGTGTAGTGGCCCCATCCACCCCCCTAGTAATGAATACAGGGTTTAGGGTTTGGGGTATAGGTTTTAGGGTTTAGGGTTTTGGGGTATACACTATTTTAGGTGATTTGCGGAGTTATTATTAGGGGAGCGGGCGAGAGTAAGTGTCAGGGGAGGGGATTAGTGCTTTTCAGTTAGGGGTAGGACCAGAGATAATTATCTTTCTGGAGGGGACGCCGCGGTCGATTGCATTAAAAGGTGACCCGACTCAGAGGTTTAGGGGTTAGGGTTTAGCGGCTTCTGTTCCTAAACCAGGTGCATTTACAGCTGCAGATTCTTCAGGCGCATAAAGCTATAATCCCTAAACGCTCAACCCGTCCCACCAGGAATGTTCACAAACGTGAGCCTTGTAATCATGGGTTCCCCTACTAGGTATAGTCCCCCTTAACTAGATAGAATGTGGCTTTGGGAGGTAGTTTAATAAGAACGCCATATATGCCATGTTCTATCTACTTAAGGTGGACTACATACCCCTAAACCCTAAACCCTAAATAGTGTATCCATTTTCTTTTCCATTATCCCTATACAACCCCTATATTCTATCTGCTTGAGGGGGACTATAAGGGAGTTTCCTAAAATTAGGGGTACCATTTTGGGGGTCCCTATAATAAGGACTATAGTATTTTGGGGTCTATATTGGGGTCCCCCTATTTTGCGAAACTACCATAAACCTTTCTCTGAGCTTGCGCCCCCAGTGGCTCCCCGGGTGAGGGATCACAGGGGGAGTTTCAGGTCATGCAAGGCGAGCCATCTTGCCAAGCCACGCGGTTTAGGGTTTAGGGTTTAGGCCCCTAAACCCTAAACCCTAAGCCCCAGCCCTTTGAACTGTTGCCCTTGCCTTGATGACGTATGGAGAAAGGCTGCGATGGCAGCAGGGTCCACGTTGTTAGTCTGAGGCCCTTAACCCTGGGTGACCCTAAAGCCTATGCTGTGAAACCCTAATCCTTACTAAGACCCTAAACCCGAGTTTAGGGTTTAGGGTAACCCTAAACCCCTTACTGTGAAACCCTAATCCTTACTCACTCACTCAAAGTCTCCTAGGGCAAAGTTTCTGACGAACCGAAAGCTCGAGAAACGATAGCCTCATGGACATAGGGTTTAGGGCAGTTTAGGGATTACGGTTCAAGATTACCGGTTCAGGGCGCAAAGTGTACCGCAACCCCTAGCACCCACAAAATCCTGAAACCTTGGATCCTAAAAACCCAAACCCCAAACCCCAATC
>CAJNIZ010030091.1:29668-43138 GCA_905231905.1 Symbiodinium pilosum
TTCCCCAAATAGGGAAACCCCAATATAGACGCAAAAATACTATAACCCTTTTTTTAGGTGGTTCTAGGAGCCCATATGATTTTAATTGCGCGGCAAATTTAGGGAGGGCCGCCGTATTAAAGAGGAATGGTAATTGTTCGGGGGGGGGGGGGCCCCATCATTAAAAAGGGTGCCACATTATTAAACTTATCTATGTGTTATTCCCCACCCTCGCAGTGGGGTTGTTAGATTTTATATAGGTTGTCCTCGCCCGACTGGAAGCCGACTTTAGTGACCAACCCTGCAGTGCCCAACCGCAGAGTATCTCTGCAGTGCCCAACCGCAGAGTATCCCTGCAGTGCCGAACCGCAAATTATCCCTGGCAGTGCTGCAAGGAAGACAGTTGAGGGGGGGCAGGGAAACGTTACAGTCCTTGTGCAACAACGGCTTTAGGGTGGGGATGCTCGAAGTAAATAATTCTATCTAATTTTTGAAGTGGCCCCTTACTTTACAAACCCTGGTTATAGGAGAGGTTACAGCCAGCAACCCCTGTTTAGCAAACTCGCAGGCGACAACATCTGCTTGGACATTGCGGCTTAGGAGGGTAGGGTTTAGGGAACTTTAAGATTTACAGTTTAAGTTTGTAACCCTAAACCCTAAACCTCAAGTTTTAGGCAGCTTTACGGCTCAGGGTTTACAGTGTCAGAAAATTTGCGGGGTTGTTCTTTTTGCTGCGTTGGGGTTTTGCTGCTCGGGGCTTAGAGCTCATAATGGAGTACCTTACGATAATGTAAAGCCAGAATTTCCAAGGAATAACGTGCTTAAGGCCATGCAGCATTTTTAGCATCCACTCTTTTAGCCATGCGTATAAGTATACTACATTGCAACATGGCAGTTTCCTTAAATAGAGGGACCCCAATATAGACCCCAAATTCCTATTATCCTCCTTTTTGGGTGACCCAAAAAGGGTGCCCCTTACCGGAAAGCATCTAAACAAAGTGGGGCGGCAGGGTCGCTTGCTGGGGAGGAGAGTAGGGGTTTGCCGATGAGACATGAAGCCCGAGACCCTCATTTCCTACACCCTCAGCCCTAATCCCTAAAGCCTACATCCAGATCCAAGTCAACGCAAAAGTACCCTAAACCCTAAACCCTAGTCATGATTTGGGGGGCTTTAGGAGGGATCCAGAATGAAGACTCTTAGGGTTTAGGATTTTGGGTTGGTAATTCGCGGGAGGCAAGCCGATCAACAAAAAATTACCCGCACGGCTTATAGTGGTTAGGGTTTCTTACATGAGCTCGCGGTGTACTCCACGGTTCATGGGCCCCCGTGTGAAGCTACGCAGGGATTGCCTTCCGCCACACAAAATTCACTCTTCAGAAGAACGTCTTTGTTTGCCCGCTTTGGGGTTTTCATGATAATTTGGGGGAGGGCATACCTTCATAGTGGCAATGACCACCTGCCCCCCAAGCACCCCAGACCCCTTCAGGCACACTGCGCCCCCTGCATGCCAACCAAATCTGGATCCCAAATCCGCAGCCACTGAATTCAAAGCTGCACCTGCTTGTCCTTCCAATTCCGTGTAGCCGATCAGAAGCTCCTGGGTATGTGGATATCAGAATCTAAAAGTGCTAAAGGCTCAGGGTCCAGGGCTATGTCCACTTCCCGCGATTCCTCTTCTTTTTGTTTCCCCCATGCTAGGGTGTACATAGAAAAAGGTTGTGTCCGGATTACATCGTAATGAGGAAAAACGCAGAGATTGCGATGTTCGCCGAAATACCCACTCGCAACACATAAGGTAGGTTTTAAGTACATCATTTGCTTCCGGCCGCGATAGAGATCGTTAGAACTCGAAACATGAACTGCCGACGAAGTCCCCCCTGACATCTCGACCTTGCAACCGCAAAGCTCAGACGTCCTAAACCCAAGGGATACTAGGAGTTTAGACCATAACCCCTACAATCCCCTATAGAATCCCAGTTTCCATTTCATTTTCCATTGTTTTTTTCCATTTGATTCTCCACTTTTGAGGGGGAAAAACCCTAAACCCTAAACCCCCAGCCCTAAACCCCTAAGCCCTCACCCGAAGTCGGAACCTCTAAGATGCACTTTGGCTGCGAACCTATTTGGGAGTTTCCCAATATTAGGGCTACCATTTTAGGGTTTAGGGTTTAGGGTTTTAGGGTTTAGGGTTTAGGGTTTAGGGGTGCCCATAATAAGGACTATAGTATATTGGGGTCTATATTGGGGTCCCCTCATTTTGGGAAACTACCATTTGGCGGCTTCAACACACTTGAGATGCGTTTGTTTTGTGGTTGAACCTAATAAGATTATAATCCTTGTAGAAAATACTAGACCCAAGAGGAGGAGATAATCTTACTCTATATTGGGTACCATAGTATCCCCAAATAGAATACTACTCACTTGAGGTTTGTTGTTTGAAAACTCGATTTAGGCTTTCAGGTTTAGGAGCGATCAGGGCATATGGGGCACCAGGACCACTGACCATGCCATTAAGGGTAGGGGTTTAGGGTTTAGGGTTTATTAAAGGGTAATACAGGGGTTTATCTAATTAGAATAAGGATTTTGGGTATAATATATTGTGATTATATTGGGAGCATAAGAGGATAATGTTGGCCGCATACCCCTAACTTAGTTCCTATGTTTGGTTCATTGTTGTAAAGGTATTGTCAATGGTCGATTTGCTGATTTGCCGTTGTAAGCACCCATCATTATTAGAATCTTATTGGCCCTACCTGCAATAGGAAAGGAACCTCCCAGTGGACCCTAAGCATCTTCCAACATCCTCACTCACAAGAATGCAACCCTAAACCAGCCCCGACAAGCCAAAAACTCCTAAGCCCTATAGTCCCCAAAAACTGCCCTGCAAATTTTGGGTCTTTTATTTCGGGTCCCTGAACCACTTAATGCTAAACCCTCAAACCTGAACTCCTTTAATCCTAAACCCCTGAACCCTAAGGCGCCGAACCCCTAAATCCTGAACCCTAAAAACCTGAATCCTAAACCCTTAATCCTAAACCCTAATCCCTGAATCCTACACCCTTACCTAATCCTAAACTTAAACGCTCAATCAAAAGGGCGCTTGGGCCCCAGCATGGTATCCTGCCTCAGTGTTCCATTAGGGTTTAGGGTTTGGAGTTTGGGGTGCATTCTTTGGGTATTCGGATTTAGGCTTTACGCATTAGAGCTAAACTGCCAAAAACAGATGGCTGAACAACAAGAAGCGTAAGGGTTTAGGTTTGAAGGATTAGGCGCTTTAGGGTTCAGGGGCTTAGGGTTTCGGGTTCAGGCGCAGGAAGGCTCCCTCCGGTTGTGTGCTTGCGAAGCCTTAGGAGACCTCCATAATTAGAGGACATTAAAGCTTTAGCAGGCCCTGAGAGACCTGAAGGGGTCTTTAGTTATGGGTTCCCTCATATGAGTCCCCCAACTGAGTCCTGAAATGAAATACGTGGCCATTGTAGAATAATTTCTGAGCCAGAAATTAATCTGACGTGGGACCTCTTTTCTACCATGCGGGGTGAAGTCGGGTGTGGTTGTTATCATGTGTCCTCGGCCGTTGAGGGGCTGCCCCACGATAAGTGTCGTTATCATGTTGTCCCATGACAGACGGATGTAGGGAACCGCTACACCTAAAGTAACAGCGAACCAAATTATACATGGGACTGCACCGGAGGTTCTGTAGGAGCTTGATAAGAGGCTTTTGTTATCATTCCAGCTCCCAAAATGAGGACCTGGCGTGGTCATATGATTGTCATAGGCTCCAAATTTGGATGCTGAGGTTCCCAAAGTCTTTCTATCAGCCCCCGATATAACCCCAGTTCCTTGCTCATTTTTCGTTTGAGCGTTGACTTGCTTCTCCATTGCTATAAGGGGCTCTACCCTTACAATCTGGACAAGGGCACGCTGGCCTGTCAGAGGGACAATCTAAGGGGTGCGCATGCATGTATGCCAACAATACTCTCCTTTGAGTGTCCCAAGGCTGCTGATTTTGGAGCGTATGTAGAGAACAAAGTAGTCATACATGCCCATTCAGACCATAGGCTTCGCCATATTCTTAAGGAAGCTCTGCTTGGAAGTTCTGGCTAACCATAACCCAATTCTCACTATACTTGTAATCAGCCCCGATTACAGGCTGCCTAAGTCGCCCTACTATGGTTATAGCTGGGATAGAAGTACCCGCTATATTTGGGTTTTAATTAAGCAGAACCTTCGAAATAAAGGGATCTCATGCACGGGGAGACCACATATTCGCATATTTTTGCAGACCTTAATCATTGGCTAGAAGCCTCCCTCATGCGGGCCCTGCTTATGGACCCTGAAACTTCCTGAAATAGAAAAAGGCTTTGTGCTACCCCAAACCCAAGCCCTAAAACTATCATAGGTACAAAAATATCCTCTAATCCTTTGTAGTTTAGGGTTTATATGGTGTCCCTGTACTGGTACCCTATAGTGCTTGTTATAAGGGTAGGGCTTTACAAAGATCTTAACACCATGGCAACCAGAGCCTCGCGCAGCCTTTTCTGCTGAAAGCCGCACGGGGCCTTGCCACTGTCTCACAAGTACGCATCAGGCTATCAAGGGAGCCTCCCATGCCATCCTCTTTCCTCCCAAAATGATGTCCGAATTTGGGCCTTAAACCCTAACGTGTCCCTCACAGCTTAAGACCTCTGGTGATCATTTTCTGAATTTCGAGCTCATACCCTCAAGCCAAAACCTTGTGTTGGGGCCCCCATGGGGGATGGCACCCGGAGTCCTGGCGACCTGCTATTGGCAGGTCTGGCAATAAGCCGAATGCTAAGTACCGGTGGCGCGCAGCCACTGCAACATGTGGTGAATGTTCTGCCCTCTTGCCTGAAGTTCGTGTTTGGAGCTTAAGCGTATAAACCCTAGACCCGTAGGGCTTAGGGTTTAGGGTTGAAAGGTTCTGGTGGAACCATGATTTGTCGGGCTAGCCCCTCTGTATACTACGGCGCAATGCCGCCACTGAAGTAGGCTTGACATACTTGGGCGTATTCAGGGCGAATTGAAGCTAAGTGAAGGTGAATCCAGAAACCAGGTAGCATACAGGGAGTGGAAATAGATGAGCGGGGCTTTCGCACAATTGGATATACCTTAAACCGTAAAGCCAAAACATTATAAAGCGTAATCCTAAAGCCTAGAGTTTGTGGACCCTACGGTTCGGTTGTTGTAGGGATTCCACGGAATTGTTTCAAGCTCTCACATGAGCTCTAAAGTGGGGTCCTGATTAGTGTAAGCCCCCCTAAACAACAGGGGAGCCTCTATAGCTAGACCCCGATTATCCCGAAAGCAATCAATTCGACGTTAGCAAGGGACGCGCATCTGGCCGTGTTCTGGGGGTTGCGGTCGTGGTGCGGTGTAGGTGCTGTGATGTAGGTGTTGTGTATCTATAAGCGCTCCAAGCCCCCTATCCAAGCCCCTTCTAGCCGTACATGCCCCCTGACCCTCCCCCCCTACGCCTCCAAAGCCACCCCTAAGCCCCCTATAAGCCTCTGCCTGCGCAGGCGCTTCAGATTGAAGCAGCCGGCAGGCGGCGACGAGCAAACAGAGTCGTGGAATAAAGAAAGTTGAGTCCAAGGAGAATTCTCAGAACACTCTACGCGCCAGCGCTGCCAGGCGGCCAAATCAGCGAGAAGGTCATTCACAGGACGCTTCAGATGCCAGTCGTCAATTCCAAAGAGAATTGTCAGGATGCTCTTGCGCCAGCGCTGCCAGGCAGCCAAACCAGCGAGGAGGTCATTCGCAGGACGCGCCGCGCGCCAGCGCTCCCACCCGTCGAGGGGGCATCGATTCCAAACAAAATTCGCAGGACGCTCCACCCCCCGCCGCTCCCACCCGCCTTCCAAACAGAATCCTCAGGACGCTCCGCACGCCAGCGCTCCCACCTGCCGAAACTAGCGAGAAGGTTGTCGATTCCAAACAGAATTCGCAGGACGCTCCATGCGCCAGCGGCCCAAAAAAGCGATAAGGTCATTGATTCCAAACAGAGTTCTCAGAACGTTCCACGCGCCAATGCTCCCACACGCCGAAAACAGCGAGAAGTTTCGGCGGTAAGCTTGCAAATTCGAACGGCGCCACATCGAGAGCGCGTCGACACGCACGATCCCCGCATAGGGTTTGCCGGCCAACCCTAAAATTTGCACAGCGCCACAACAGGGAGCGCTTCGACACGCAGGATCCCCGCAGAGAGACCCACGACCTTCCCGCTGTTTTGGGCTGGTGGCAGCGCCTGTTCGGCGGGTGGGAACGCTGGCGCCTGCAGTGTCCTGAAAATTCTCATTGGAATCGGCGACCTTCTCGCTATTTTCGGCGGGTAGAAACGACCGCGCGTGGAGCGTCCTGTTTGGACTCGACGACCCTCTCGCTCTCTTCGGCGGGTGGGGGCTCTGGCGTGTGGAGTCCTGAGAATTCTGTTTGGTCCTTATCCTTGCTGTTATGGGCCTCAAGCTTGCACTGCACTCTCTCGTCGTTCCTTGCGTCGGCGTTCGTGCCCATGCTACTAAGGTCTCAGCAGCGGGGGGTTGGACGCGTTTGCTGTGGGCCACGGATTCCTCCGGCTGTCGTCGCGACTACACAACATAGTCTCGAGGGTCCGCCAGGAGAATCAACAACGTGAATTTTAATTGGGTGTGTGGGTGACATGCTGACATGGCCACAAGTGCAGGTACTACCAGAATGCCGTGATGATGTCAGGTAGAACACACTGGCGGTCTTCTGGCAAAGTTTTGGTTTTTGTTTTTGCTTCTGGAAAAACCATCTTGGTCAACCACTTGAATATCTTTACAGTCGCTTGCTCTTGTCTTTGGAAGCCAAGACATGGCTCTGAGAGAGGGCATGCAAACAACCGTTGAGGTTTGCCGTTTGGAAGAGGCCTTGCAATGGAGGCCCCTGGAAACCTTGAATGCCTGACAAGCAGAAGCCCCTGGAAACCTCTGCCCAAGGTCCCGAAAGCGCCCCTGCCTCTCTTGAGAGGTCTTTGGAGGCCCTTAAAGCCCTGGGTCTAGGACCCCCCCAAATTGGCCCTGGAACAAACCAGCAAGCCACGCTCAGAAACGAGTTGAGGTTTAGGGTAATTACTTTATAAAGCAGCCAGTACTTGTTGCAAGGAGAACTCAGCCCCATCGTGGGTGCTACCGCATCCGTGGCTGTGCTGAGGCAGGTCCAGCTAGGTCGGTCTGCCCAAGGGATTCAAGGGGCATAGGCGCCGTCCACCATCGCCAAAGCCTTGAATTTAGGTTTTAAGGGTTCAGGGTTTGAAGGAGTCGTCCTTGGGGAGTATGTACTGCAGCAATTCGGGGTTTCGGGATGGGGCTTGGGGTTTAGGTTTGACGAACCAGGATTGCCCAAAGCCCCGCAGCCCAACAGGCGAAACTCGGTGTCAAGTGGAGAGGGCAAAATAGATCTGAGGGTCTAGGATACCCTGCTTTTGGTCCCGAAACCAAAAGCCCTAAACCCTAAGCCCTAAATTCAAGCTTTGCACTCCAAACACCAAATTCAAAACCCTAAGCCCCAGCATATGGTTTGCTCATTACTTTCGTATGCCAGTGGCATCTTTTTTTGGAGCAGGCCGTAAACCCTAAACCATGTGAGCTATAGTCTAAACTCCCTAAAAGGTTGTTATACGGGGGATTAAGGGTTTAGGGCTTAGGGTTTAGGGTCTAGAGCTTACGGTGAGTTACTGTGCAAGCGAGATGATTCGGTGTCAGTGCATGATCCTTCAAGTGCATGGCTGCATGCGAGGTGCTGCCATGGCCTGATTGTGGAAGGCCATCTAACACATTCATCCACCCCACGCCGTCTGAGGCGGCCAAGCCACCCAAACCTACTCCTTTTAGGGTTGGGGACCTAAACTCAGTTAGGTCCTCGCTGGCGACAATGAAATGCGCACGGCACCACAGCGAGAGCGCTCCGACACGCACGATCCCTGAGAAGGGGTGTGTCCCACCTACCCCTGCCAAACCCACCCCAGGCTAAAAAATAAGATAGAATACAGTACAGGCGATGTAGGTTCTCTGGTCTACGTGGCGCGGTGTAGCGGTGTAGGTGCTGCGGTTTATTATGTGGGCAGTGTAGGTGCTAGTGTATGTGAGCGGTGTAGGTGCTGAGGTGTACTTTGTGCAGTGTATGTGAGCGGTGTATGTGCTGTGGTGTTAGCAAGGCAAGCATTTTTGTGACGAGGAAGCCTTCGCGCTGCTTTCTGGATTAAAAAGGCCTCAAAACGAATTGGGGGTCTGGAGGATCCTATGGCTTCTATTGAATCTTGTTCAGTCTAGCTTTCAAGAGAGTAGGAAGTGCAAGGTCCTCGGCCTTCATGTTAAACGGCCTGGTCTTGAAATCATATCAAACGCAATTACAATCTAATTAAAATCCTCGAAAACCCTCTTTAGGACCAACTAAAATTGAAATTGATCAAAACCTTCCCTAGAATTTTTTTCCGGGAGAAAAAGAACTTTATTGCGGCCCTCCAAATCGAGCAGGGAGTCCAGAATAGTTTTTAAAGAGCTTTACTTTATTGGGACCCCCGCACTAATCAACTCCCTTTGAAGGAACTGATTTAGACCATAATCAGAGGGCGTACTGTAGAAGACCAAATAATTGCAACATCATGCTGAGGTCTCTTTGCAGTACCTGAACTGTATACCATGACTATGCAAGAAATCTAGGACCATACAAATAGTATTTGCCCTACAAGTCCCATACACACTCCACTTTCCATTTTACTTTTCACGTTCCATGTGATTCTCCATTACTGGGAAGGTCTCTACAGTATCCTACTGTTGATCTTGAAATTCCTGCAGAACCTTAGTACACTGGCAACATATTTCGCAGGGCTTAATGTACTTAGGGCAACGCTGGATTCTTGGTATCCACCCCATCCAGGGCTGTTGGGCGATCTATTCAGAGAGCCCAACATCTCTCAATTAGGGAAGATACCTTGTTTGGTATCCAAGTATCATTCAAGATATATTCCCTATCTAATTAAAAGATATTTGGCTTTCTAGGCGCCTGGACAGTAGTCAAGCTTCGGTGGTTTGACGCTGCGGCCACATTTCTGCATGCAGAGACTATTCTTCTTGAGATGCAGCCTGGAAGGCTTAGGCATTCGGATTTAAGAAGTGTAAAGTTTTGGGGAAGGCGCTTAAAGATTGAAATGCTCGGCATTTCTCCGAAACCCTAACATAATAATTTGGGTGTAGGGCTTGGGGCTTGGATGTTCTAGGCTTCAGGGTTTGTACAGGGTTTTATTGGTTCAAATAGGGTTCTATAGGGGTATATTCGGTTACATGGGCATGTCTGAAGGCATTTGGTTCTGGCCTTTGGAACTTGGGCTTTCCGGGTGCAGGGTGTAATGTCTTGGGCTCTTGGGCGTACGAAGCGGCATTACAGATGCTGGGCCGATAGACTAAAGAAAACCTGCACTTTAGGGTTCATGTGGCTACCATGGGCCTTGTCACACAAACTCAGGCCTGATTCAAGCATATTGGGGATCATAAGGACGTATGAAATCTTGCTAAGGCGTTTTAAGCGTTTCTTGGTGCATACTGGGGCAGACCCTATGCAACAAAATGATAGTTTTGGCGTCTTCCAGTTATGAAAACCACTATCCGGGCCCCCCAAGACGAATTAGTGAAACTTTTGGCTCTCTACTTATAAACCTTAAACCTTTTTACAGTCCGCATGAGTAATATTGAAGCCATAAAGACGTCAAACAAGGGCCAACCAGCTTCCAACACCTGAAAGCCTACCATGTGTTAGGGCTTCGGGTTTAGGAATATTTCCAAAATTTTGCGTTCCCCCTTGTATACCCCAAAACACTTTCGTGCTTGTTCTCAGGTTTCCCAAAAAGGCACCCACTTTTTTGGCCGACCCTTATCTCGTCAAAGCAGCTTTTCTGCCTCGGCACCACACCAGAAATCGTGCCCAGTGCGGACGGAACTGCGGAGACAACAACTTCTCTGGCGCGGTTTAGGGTTTAGGGTTTTCTGGCTTAGAATTGCCGTTTGGAGGCTTCCAATAGGGGCCTGAGAAAAGTACCATCCTGATTCTAGCAATTATTCTAAGGATTCCTAAGCAAGGACTTCAGATTGCAGAAGCCCTCTTTTACATTTAGGGTGTCGATCGCGGGCAGGTAATTAAATTAATGTACCTGAACGCCCCCGCCACGCGTCCTTGGGTTTTTACTCCTACCTAGCTTCTGAGGTTTTTGGCACAAAACATGTAATTGTTGAAAAATACGGTAATAAGGACTACATATACCCCAAAAAGGCCGAAAGGTGTTCCACTCGGCTAACATGCCCACGACGCTCTGAAGACGGACGACGGTTATTACATATGAGCTATATAGTCTACACTTCTAGTATCCCCCCTCATAACCCTTACGATACTCCTGTACGTAATCCCCTATAACCCTTTTCGGACCCTAACCCCTTTGCCCTAAACACTAGGTATATACACAAATATGTATATGTATAATCCCCTATATACTTCACTTTGAGTATAAACTATAGCTCATATGGTTTAGTGCTTAAGGTTGCGTACAGACTGGAACCACGGAGTGGCCTTCACTGCCAAAATTTCCCTAGACTGCCCGGTTTAGGGCTTATAGGGTTTGTCAAGACTAACAATGCGTTGACAGGGGAAGGTGGTAACCTGTTCTGTGTTCTTCTGCATGTTGACCTTTTGGTCACAAATTGTCAGAATACTAAAACCCTAAACAGCGTCTTTTTGTTGGAGTTTGCGCTTTGCAGGGTTGATGGGTTTGGGGTTTGGATGACTCAGTCTCCAGCTGCGGGCCTTTGTAGGCTGACGCGCCTTGCGACCCCCAACTGGATTGCTGTTGAGGACCTTGCGGCGAAGAAAGAAGGCGGATACTTGGGGCCCAGCCCGGCTTGTTGCGCTGCTACAGTTTAAGGCGAATTACTTTGTAAAGTTGCGGGCGTAGGCCAACAAATTCACAGTTTAAAGATTGGGCTTTGCGGCTTATGAGTGCAAGGCTTGCGTACTCCCTTGTTCAAAGAAGCGGAAGCGCCCGCAAGCAAAAACATGTTGCAGACATACAAGCGAAGGCCATGTCACATCTACCGCTCAAGACTCCTGACCGAAGCTTTCCAACGGTGAAGTGCTTCATGTAAATTGCGGTTGCAAGTGGAGCGGTCCATTCATGCAATGTTAACAGTGCATTCATGCGTTCTGCACCTTGTTGAATGCAGGAGACAGCTAGCCGCAAACTTCGAAAACGAGTAACAGACTCATCTTAATGCCCAGTACATGGAGCGTTGTCGTAGTGGGATGTGCGTAAGTTGCACAAATGCCGTCTTGGGGAAGAACCATCGGGTTCGACCCCGTGGGCGCCACCTCAAACAATATGTGTAGCCAAAATTTGGTCAAAAAGGTGCCTGTCACTAACCGCTAATGGAGCGGTGGTCATGATCAAACACCTGACGCAACATGCCATGCTGACAGGCCAGGAAAAGTTCAGATTGCTGCCGATGATGGTAAGAAAGCAAGCATACACAACACTCACTCGGGCTCCTCGGCCATGTTGCTGATGTGCCAGAAGTTGCAATATGCAGGTACTAACAACATGTGGGCATTGGTAAAGACTTTGGCTTTACGTGAAGACCGCCAGACGAGGTCTGAAACGTTGAACGTACAACTCTGCATCACGAAGTTTTGGACGCCTATTGTTCAATAATATATGTTCCTTGGAAGTCCCTTAAACCACTGCCCCACGAAGCCCTCTGTAAAAACACGAGAAATTGAAACACAATTGTTTCTGTGTCTTATAATAACTTGGAGAGAGATAGAAAGAGAGAGATGCAAAGAGAGAGAGCGAGAGAGAGAGAGAGAGAGAGAGCGCATAAAATACAGAGAGAGAGAGAGAGAGACGGACCCCCCAAACGCCGGCAAAACAATCCTACATCGGCAGTTTTCCAGAAGCGAAGGCCTCCTTTTACACCCAATGACATTCCCCTCATCTCCTGAAATCATATCCTCCCGTAACACGACTTTTTGCAGTCCCGCGCTTGCTTGTGAGGTGCCCTGGCAGTGTTCCTCGGTCTTGAAAGAGCTGGAAGGCAGCTGCGCTCACTACCGGCAGCTGTGCTGCATGTTGGCATCAACCCTCCAAAATATTCGCGTGGCACGAGGGTATTTATATGACGCAACA
This sequence comes from Symbiodinium pilosum, assembly GCA_905231905.1. Taxonomy (NCBI): domain Eukaryota; class Dinophyceae; order Suessiales; family Symbiodiniaceae; genus Symbiodinium; species Symbiodinium pilosum. Next base: position 41,854 of record CAJNIZ010030091.1, read on the forward strand.
TACCCTAGCTCTGCCAACAAAAGCTTGGAAGTCCATGTGGGATTTAACAGAAACTACAGCTCCCACTGGAATAAATTCATATGGCGACCCATATTCTAGCAGGAGGAGCCCAGTATAGGGACCTGCAGTAAAATCATTTGGAGGAAACCTGCATATGGTATTTTCCCTAAATAGGGGGACCCCAATATAGACCCCAAAATACTATAATCCTTACTATGGGGACCCCTAAAAAGAAAGATACACCTAACTTTGGGAAACCCCTATATAGACATGTTGTGAAAGGACGCCGGTGTTCAGGAGAATCCTTGGCTCCATGTTTGCCTAGGGCAGTCCAGCGGCTACTGAGTGAGTTGATCACCCTACTTATCCCTGGGTCACCAACTCAAAGCACTTGTGGAACCCTAACCCTCAGCCCTAGAGTCCCATCTTAAAAGCACAGGAGTCAAATACACATGTAACTTGGTGTCGGACTTTTTGCAGTTGCGGAGAGCCCTTGCATCCCTAATGCTGCTCTACTACTATAACTCGTGGGGTGTCAGATGCTTAGGACTTTTCGCGTTCCGCATGCAGATGGTGCTGAACTTAAGCCTTGAAGCTGGAGGGATTAATTTCTTGAGACGTGGACAATCTCGGCGCTGTTTCTGGAAGTCTGGAAACTTTGCAGATTGTTGAATTGCATTTCTGTGGTTGGCCAACTTGCATGTTTCAAAGAAGTCTTCCACAAAACGTCGCAGGTGAAACTTGTTGAGAACTTGCATTCTTGAAGTTTATATGTGTTCAATGTCTGGGGGGGTGCAAGTTGGGAGGACGGAAGACATGTGCTCTCCTAGGCTTCTGCACGACAAACCCAAAAGCTCGAAATCTCGTCAGCACATGACTGTAAGGAATGCCAATGCCAGTGTAGTTAGTCCCCTCCCGAGAATAAGTTCCCCTACACCCTTGAGAATAAAAATATTCCCACTGATGTACAAATTGAGAACTTGTATTGCATTGACAGCATGTATTCGGGGGTGTTTCTTAATAGCGGGAGGGGGACTATATAGCTTCAGCCCAACACCCCAAAACTTCTTTGTCGGTTTAACCACACAGCAACTTGCGTGCTTGTGACCTGTTTCGGATCGTGCGGACATGTAAAATGAAGTCATCCCTACATGCCAAACAAAATCTTAGCTGGCGTTGAAAGATGAGCTTAAACTGTATAAGTCGAGAGGGCAATCACCCGCCCATAATACCCCTTGCCATAAAGTCTCTAAATTCCTAGACCCCACACCCGAAAGCCTAAACC
>CAJNIZ010030091.1:43238-58733 GCA_905231905.1 Symbiodinium pilosum
AGTATACCCCCACCACCACCCAAAGGTACACCCCCCAGATTTTCAACCCTACTAGGCCTTATTAAGCCCCATATAGTCCTTATCAGCTCCTTAAACCCTGGGGGGTGTAACTTTGGGGGGGGGTACTATTGTAATCCCTTATGAATGGAGAATGTGCTTCTGTTAAGGGTATGTAGGACTTCCAGGACCAACACTACGTCACTATCCTATGTCAACCCATTTATCGGCCAACCGGCCGCGTCATGGTATCTTTGGTCCTTAGTTGGACTCCCATCAGAATGGAGCCCCATACATTAACTAGGGGTACCCAAAGATTAGACATTTGTTTGCAGCGCTCCGTCTTTTGGAGCCTTTCGGGGTGAATTTGGGTCTCAGACATGCAACTCGCTCTTCACTTCAGATGTATGCACCTTACACCCTGAACCCGAAACCTTTGATCCAGAAGCTTAGGTCGTAAACCTTAAACCCTGACCTACTGTGGATCAAGGAAATCTTGCACCACATTTTATGGCCCCCGATATGGTAACAACAGTACCTTTGGGATATCAAGGGCTGCAAAATCCAGGCCTTAACCCCACGTGATGTCTGCTCAGCAAGGGATAAAGGAATGGATTTGGGTCGTAGTCTTCAGTTATGTAGTTGCCTCAACATGGTATGTTCAATTCCTACATGCCAAGCAGAGGCAAGAAAACACTGTTCCAAAACAAGTTTCCATATCGGCTCCTTTGTCTTTTCCATCTGTTTCCACTCTTGGGATGATGCCCCTATGCATGTTTTGCCATATAAACAACCCTAAACCCAAATGTCGCCCTATACCCTACACCCTAAACCCTGCCCTAAATCCCAAACTCAGATCCTAAACCATACACCCGAAAACGCACTCCCTAAGCCCAACACCCTAAACTGGCCTTTGGTTAGCTGGGAATGAAGAAATGGATCCTTATAGTAATCCCTATACAACCCATTATAATGGTTTCCATGTTCTTTCCCATTCCTTCATTCCCAGCTAACCAAAGGCCAGTAAACCCCCAACCCCTAAACCCCAACACCCTAAACCCCAAACTCTAAACCCCCTCAGTAACAGTTGGATAAAAATTATAATATGGGTATATATAGCCCTTAATAGGACGTTACTGGGTGGGGTCAGTACCCAACCTAAAACCTGGACCCCTAAACCCCTAAACCCCTGAACCCAGATAACCCTAAACCCTAAACCCAGGTCCCAACCTCCCGGGCGCATATGTCACAGCGCCAAAGAAGTCCAACCATCCTTTGTCCACGTGCTTGTTGACCTGGGATGTACTCACAGGATCCTATACTGCCCCTGTTTAGGGTTTGGGGTTAAGGGTTTAGGGTATGGGGTTTAGGGTTTAAGGTTTGGGGTTGAGGGTTTGGGGTTTAGGATTTAGGGTTGGGGTTTAGGGCTTAGAATTTAGGGTTTGGGGTTTAGGGTTTGGGGTTAAGGGTATGGGGTTTGGGGTTTAGGGTTTGGGGTTTGGGTTGGGTACTGCCCCAACTCCGTAACAGTCCATACTGGGGGTCTTATTAAGGTTATGTAAAACTATGTTTCATGTATTATCCAACTGTTACAGAGTGGGGCAGTACCCAACCTGCATCACCCCTACCCTAACACTCCTTCCCCCACCCCAAGTATGGTCTACGTAAGCCCTAAACCCTAAACCCCTATACCCTAAACCATAAACCGTGCATCAGAGCTTGAGCGACAAGTTTTAGGGTTCAAATGGAGAATTCCCAAAATAGGGGTACCTAGCCTACCCCAAATACTCGAATCTTTATCAGGGAGACCCCCCAACAGTGGTACCACCAAATTGGGGAACCCCCCAAATCACTTCGGGGGGACTCCTTGTAAGGATTATGCAACGGTTCGTTTGAGATATGTCTTTTGCAACTTCGATGCGGGGTGTAGGGCCTAGGGGTCTGCGGCTCAAAGGCTCAACTGAAGCAGCCGGGAATAAGAGCTCTTTGTTGCAGGCAGCTCTCTTTTCATTTTCTGAGGACACACTTAAGACAATGGTGCGTTCTCAACTTGGGTGGGCTTTATGGTGCTAGAAGCACATGGAAATTTTGGGGAAATTCCAGGTGTCCGCCTTAGGGATTAAACGGGATCATGCTTGGGAAGCCTTTCAATATGTACGGTTCAGAGGATTGTACGGTTTCTGTGGTTACGGACGGACGTCTATATGTACAGGTACAGTCCTAAGATGTGCTGGGGCATGTACTTGAGAGCCTGTGGACTTCGTAAGTATACTTAGAATCCCTGTGCGCCATGTTGTTGCCCCAGCTATCCCCCTTATAAACCTACTTAACAGGCCCGCCCCAACTCGAAAAATGGTCATGTTAGCTGTCTCCCAACATTTGCATGCATAGAGGGCGGAGGAGTGCTTGATACCAATGGAATTATAGCTCGAATCCATAGTAACCCAGGAATAAACAACACTCATGAAGAAACCTGAGCCACAAAAGATTGAAAAAGGAGCCTGTGGCCCACAACACAAGTTAGCATTTAAGGTAGCCTGGCTTCTGATTGAATCCAACTCATCAACTGAAACTTTTATGAACATGCCGGGGGGGGGGGTTTATAGGGTTTAGGGTTTAGTGTTTCGGTGGACGCCCAGGCATACATGGATTGCAGGGGTATTGTAGACCGGGCTGGAGATCATGAAGGGGGGGGCTTGAGAAACTGCAATACTGCTGAGATCCCGAGTTACCTAGTACCACAAAGGTCACCCGCTTTGAATAGAGCATATCTTTCTCAGAACGCTTAGGACCCCCAAAAGCGAAAACGGGCTTACTCAACACCTGGCTATGTTAAAAGCTGTTCTACCCACTAGCCTCCAACAGCTATATGTGTCAGCCCAAGCTAACATATCCAAATCCATGGAAAGCGCCATTTGTGCTAGGGCTGAAGTCCAAGGCAGGGTTGGGTTGATTGTCTATACGCTAGATCTCCAGGTTCAGGGTTGAGGGTGTGATTCAGGGTATAGGCTAGGTGGACTCCCCACCCTGTTGTAGCGACTATAAAGGATACTTTTAGCGATACCAGGACCCTCTTATATTCCTATCATGCCACTACTACAGGGTGGGTGGTCCAGCCAAAGTATAAAAACCTAAACCTTTTGCAACAGGCTTGGGATGATGCCTAAGCCATAAATCCTTAACTTACACCATCCTTCACAGGGACTCCCAAGATACGCTTGTAACTTCTAACTCCTACGTATCCCTGGGGCCTTTCTTTGGGGGGTCACGGTTGAAAAACAAAGGCAATATGACCTGAGGTAGCGCCACCCTGCTTCGGACAAGGCTGAGCCAAAAAAAATTGGGTGATGGGGTTCGGCGGTTTCAGGGTTAAGCATTGAATTTGCTCTCTGAGGGTCTAGGGTTTAACGCTGAATCCTCAAACGTGAGTGCCATTTAACCACTGAACTTTTTCATCAGGGGTTACGGGTCTAGGGCCCCTAACCAGATCTCAGCGGCGACAATGGCAAGCATCTGCGCCCTGGTGATTCCTTTGTAGAGCTTCACCTGAGCTTTTCACCGAGCGGCCTTTGATCTCAGGCTTTAGGCCTTAGGGAGTAGGATTTAAGGTTTAGNNAGGGTTGAGGGCTTAGGGTCTATGGAGAGTGTATAGAGTTCATGTACTCAGTTTTGGGCGGAGTTTTGCTTTTTGACCCTGCATGATTTTGTATCTTTTCCGGGCTTGAGGATTTTGGGTTTACAGGGCCATAGGTCTTAGCGCCATCACTCAAAACAGTGAAGACGGCGCTTTCAACAACTTAAGCCGTATGTTCATATTGATGCCACTGTGCGCAACCAGTCTCTTACAGAGGCCTGTGATTTAGACGCCAGACCTAGCACGAGCGATCATGAACCTCACGCCGCGAAATCNNCCCCCCCCCCCCCCCACTTCCAAACGTCGCACGAGGGCGCTGCCGCAGCCAAGCCGGGAAATTGCACCCACAAGCTGGATGGAAAGCAACGTGCCCTGAATCTTGTAGCTGACAGCTCCAGCGGGCAGAACAGCCGCTAGGAGTTGGGAGCTGTCCTCCACGCTCAAGTCAAGTTGAGATTGATTCAACGTGACCTTCTTGGCCTTGAGGCAAACTTCGCGAGGCCCGGATGACTCCACGAAGGGTTGCGGCCCCACGACGATTGCGCCGGCCTCCCTGAGCTCTTGCAATCGATTCGGGCCTTCGGCCGAACTAAGCTGATCATCATCTGTATCGCTCTCAGAAATGTGCATATTATATGACGCTTCCTCCGTCTGAGTCTGTCTCTCTTGAATGCTTGATGCTACATGATGTGGACGGCTCCCCATGGACGCAGCCAGGGCGGATGGCTCCACCACCCGGTTGTTCGTCCTGCCAGCCCAGACCAGGATGACGAGCGCGGCAAGCCATGCCCACCATCCACCCAGAAAGTTGCCGCCGACCTCTGCTTGATGGGCTAGCGGGCCTCGATGCGGCAGTCACGCCTGTAAGGGCAAGTCTTGCTTTCGTACAACCTTTCAAAGCACTTAGAACCGCACAACATCACCCCAAGCCTGAAAGCCTAATAACGCACTGCGTGTTTGCTCGAGTGAGAAGACCTAGGGTCCTAGGTTTGTTGCTTGGCTTCGCTCACTGCAAGTACTGTGAGGGGTCACTTGCAGCTATGGATCCTGCGCGGCAGGGCATGCTCCCCGTGGTTGGAGATGATCTTCTCAATCCAGTCTTACCACGAAGCACGTCACGGGGCCTCGGAGGCACCTCAGCTTTGGGCTCATCAGGGTTCCCATCAAGCTTTGCTAATGTCTGCAGCCGCCGGCGATGAAATGCCCTGGCTTGGACCCAACGGGTTCGAAAGACACTTTGCTTTTCGGAGAAGGAACCCTTGACGTTGGAGTCGGCCACTTTCTGAGGCACCTCGCTCGGGTCATCCAATTGCTGCTTCAGCTCCTGAACCTGTTGCAAGGAGCTTTCTCCTGAGCTGGCCGACGACTTCCAGCCAAGGGTTGCAGCGGCAGCAGCTGACTTTGCAACATTTTGCGATGGTTGCGGTGGAAAGGTCACCTGATCTTGGCCGATGTCCAGGCCCAGAGGCTCTTCGGGCCCAAGGTCTCGAGGGAGTGATGCCACGAAGTGGTTGAGATCGATCGCAGGCCTGGCACACGGAGCGAAGCCAGGTTGGCGCGCTTCCAACAGCTCCTCCTCAAGTCGCTGGACCAGGGCGGGGCTCACAGGAAAGCCAACGCGGAGTTGGCACGCAAGCAGGGTATCCAGAAAATGGAGAAACAAATGAAGCTGCTGTATCTGTTTGGTTTAGGGCTAACAATTACCACCGCCCACCCCCCTAATAGCATCCTCTGTGCCATTAAATGCTAGGTGGAATCCGTATTATAATTCGGGTGGAGTGGGCAACTGTTATTGAAATAATGTTACCCTATCAAAGTTGCAAACTCATTTGCCACCGGACTGATGCTTGTCACCAGGAACCCTGATCCATGAATCTTGCGTGACAAGTAGTAAGCTGCAGTCTCCGGAACCTGGCAACCCTTGCACTCGTCCTTGATTGTACGTTATGCATTGGGTGCAGTCAAGCTCCGTGGTGCTTCCTAGGGAACGTGGGAATGGGTTTTAGGTAGTACTTGAATGGAACTACATCGGAAAAATTCGGGTCCAGTCCAACATTCCATGCTGAACACCAGGTGGCAATCTTGCATTATACTTGGATCAGCCCAAATGCGGTGGGTCCGAAGATACAAGGTAGATAAGGCGGCGCAATTGTGTGTTATCCGAAGCATGGCTGTGTACCACAAGATTCACTTGGGGAGCCGAGGAATCAGGTGATACATAGGGCTGTATGGCCCAAACCCTAGACCTCAGTACCTTTGGCGTAATCAACACTCTCGAGGGGATTCTTCCGCAGACCTCTTAATTCTTAGACCTCGACATGTTTGTACAAGTGGACTGGACTTGCTGAGCGCCCCCTGAAGCCCTAACACCTAAACCTTACGAAGCTGAAACCTAAAAGCCCCAGAGCTTCCCCAAAGAAACGTGTCTGAACCCTAAGCCAGACCCCTGACTTATAAACCCCTCCCCTTAATAGGGATTACAATAGGGATCCTAACGTCAAGGCCCTTAATAGGAAGGGGGTTCTTAATCAGGGGTCCATGAACTCGGTACGCCTGACAGCCCCGCAACCATTTCTGAAACATAATGTAGAAGCCTAATGGGTTTAGGCTTTAGGGTTGGGTTTAGGGTATCAATCTCAAAGTCCAGCTTCAAGGTTTACATTAGGTTTTAGGACTTAATGTTTAGGCTTTTGGCTTTTTAGTTTGGGGTTTAGGGTTTATAGGTCAATATGAAAACTTCCCCCAGGTTTCGAGCACGGGTGGTCCAAGAGGCCTCGGCCCCAACCGATAAGCCTCGCTGCTGCCTTCTCCGTGGCCTCAGAGAGATATATATATATATGTATAAATGTGTATTTGTGCTTGTATGTCTAGCCTAGCAGGTAAGGGGTTACCTGTGACCCATGAATTGGGTCCCGCCCCTCCCCCAATACCAAAAAAGGCCGCCCTTCTAATCTTAAGTATTCCACAATTTATGACAGCATACTACAGTAGGAATAGTTGATACTAGAGCCAGGGCGTTTTTGTCTTGAGGGGAGGGGTCTATACTCCGCCGTTAAACAGAGGTAAACTGATCAGGAGCCCTACAAGAACGGCTGTCCACTTTCAGATGGTCCCTGTGAAGTTCTGTGTTGGCTGTACGTGGAGGGTCATGGACCAGTAAATAACCCGAATCATTCTCGCTGAAACATGGGTATATTCATCAGGAGGACCCCCCACCCAATAGTACTTATTTCCCCTTACAGCCACTACTACAGGGTGGGGGGTCTTCCACCAACGACCTCACCAACAGGTGCTCCCTGATCTGCAGGCTCAGAGGAACCAGATTGAGGTGAGAGTATGCACTAACCCTATCAGCGACTGAAAGCCTAAACCCTAAAATCGCAACCCTTTTAAGATGCGAAATGGGGCTGGAGAGGCTTCATAGTATCTTGTTGGTGATGCAGGTTCATGGAAACAACTAACCCTGTTTCCCAGATCTGAATCAATCTACTCAACAATAACAAGACTTACCGGCTCCCAGTAGGGAATAAGAAATATACTGATCATATTCACTTACTCCGCGCTAAGAGACAATAACAAGACTCTCAACCTGGACAGATCTCGGGTAGATCCCAGGATCGCAATAATCCCCTCCCCCTAATATCAACCCCCGCACCCCCCTAACATCAAATGTTCCCAATATACTAAAATATACTACATTATGGGAATATCTAATATTAGGGGCGTGGGTGGGGTTATGATTAGCGGGAGAGGATTAATTGGCTTCAAGGCCCTTCAACTCACTACACCCAAACCCCAACACCATGTGAGCTACAGTCAAGAGCAGGCACTACCTAGACCCTGGATGTCCTACCTTTTTTGGGAGTATACCCTATAAATTTGTAGGACAGAACCCAAAAAAGGAAGGACATCCAGGGTCCCGGTAACCCTATCAGCGCCCGAAACCCTAGGGTTTAGGGCCATATAATATTCCACACTATTGGAGAATTAAGAAAGTGGAAGATCAAACGGAAACCGGGCTTATGAAGGGAGTTGTAGTGGTTAATATTTCCGGGACTACACTAAACTACAAGAGGGACCCCTGTCCACCCTTCAGGGTCTGAGAAGCTTAATTTTGACAGAAGCTCATATCAAGCGTCCAGGGCCGCACCCCTGAGGCTGTACCCCCTAAGAAAATCCTCGGTATGCCCCAGGACTTCTTCAATATTAGAAGGATCCCAAAAACCAGTGCCACATCCTCTGGGGAGCAATCCAAGAAACCTCCCAACCCTCAACCCTAAAACCCGAAATCCTTCCTAAAACTTCAGACCCCAAATCCTAAAACCCAAACCCCTAAATCCTCAACCCTAAAACCCTAAACCCTAAAAACCCTAAATGCGACGCATCAACCCTAAGCCCAGAGCTTAGGCTGACATCATCAGCTACGCAATCCTCTGCGTGCATGCCGAGGCCTCGTGCGAGAGGCTTAGGGTTGGCGAGGGCCTTAAGGTTTAGGGTTTAGGGTTAAGGGTTTAGGGGTTTAGGGGTTAGGGTTTAGGGTTGGACGTTTTCAGCGATCATCTAGGGGTTCATAGGGACTATATACGGTCCGTCAAGGGTTACAAAGGGATCAAAAAGGGATTTATAGGGATTATATGTGGTTTTTTAAAGGTTATATAAGGCTAATATAGGGATTCATAGGGGTTATATATGGTTGTTTAAGGGTTATATAGGGATCATACAGGGATTTATAGGGATTCTATATGGTTTTATGAGGGTTATGTAGGGTCTGGCCTTCGGCTAGCTGGGAATGAAGGAGGAAAATGGAAACTGCAAGATTGAGTTTATATAGGGATAATGGAAAAGCTGGAAACTAACATTTAGGGTTTAGGGTCCCCCTTAAGTAGATAAAATGTGGGATACATGGGGATCTTATTATAATATACCCAAAGCCATATTCTATCTACTTAAGGGGGACTATAGGGTTTAGTGTTTAGAGCTGGCCGGGGCCGTAGAGCTTTAAGGGCTTATAGGGTTTAGGGTATATCGGGTTTACGGTATGTATGGGGTTTAGAGTATGGGCTTGAGGGTTATGGGGATTTAGGGTGTAGGATTTAGGGTTTAGAGTTTTAGAGGTGCAAGTGCCAGCAGTTTTCGATTTGTGGCTGAGCTTTAGGGTGGAGAGGTTTTAGGATGTAGGGCTTAAGCATGGAGTTATGGACTTACCTGTTCCCTACAGAACCCAACCCTAAGCCTGACCCCTAAGCCCTAACTCTCTTTTCGTATCGTAACCATCCCCAAAACCGAAGGTTCCTGTAGGGTCCAGGTAGAGCCTAAGGCTTCAGGCCTAAAGACCCCCCAAAAATGACCCTCCAATTAAGGCAGGATTACGCATACCCCAACAAGGACAATATAAACTCCGAAGGTGATAGGTCATCCGCTCAGTAATAGTGGGTGGGGCAAGATCGACATTAACCCCACATGGCACTTGCGTCATCCTAATTTTAAGGTTCCCAAGACACTGGTACCCTGAACACTAAACCTTTGCCCTAGGTCCAGGAACTCAAAATTGTATCTTATTGGGATATCTTCGAAGAACTTCCAAAGAACGATGCAGTCAGCGTTTCATGGTTGAGTAGAGAATCCCGGAAACGAAGAATTTATTGAAGCGTAACTCCCGACATCTTGAAAGGACTTCTGCTGCTCCGCTTCGCTCATCTGACAACTGGGGCCGGCGCCATCGTTCTCATTGCAAAGAAAAACGCATGCCACCGAGTTGTCTGAGCAGTCGGTGGTCAAAGAGTCCCAGCCGGCAGTGTGTTTGCCTAAGTTGCGCTGAACAACTCCCTGGTGTTTAGGAGGGATTGGAGGAATGGATCCTTCCGGTAGTCCCTATATAATATCCCTAGTAATGGATCCTTATAGTAGTCCCTATATAATCCCTAACAATGGATGCTTATAGTAGTCCCTATATCATCCCTAATAATGGATCCTTATAGTAGCCCCTATATAACCCCTAACAATGGATCCTTATGGTAGAAACCCTAAACCCCTAAACCCTAAACCCAAATAATAATCCCTATCATCCATTCCCCATTCCCTCCTAAGCGATGCACTGAAAAATGCTGCTGACAGCATCTGAAACTCCACCTATCTCCTCGGTAATAGCACGTCTTGGATTAGAGTCCTCCTTTAACTAGATAGAAGATGGGGCTTTATAGGGTTTATATTGGGATAATGGAAAAGAAAATGGAAACTACGATTTAGGGTTTAGGGTCCCCCTTAAGTAGATAGAATATCGGACATATGGGGATCTTGTTATAATATACCCAAAGCCATATTCTATCTACTTAATGAGGACTATAACATATGAACAAAAGTCCCCACAGCTGATGGCAGCCCAGCCATAACCTGAAAATCGATTGAAGAGTTTAGGGTGTTGGGATTTGGGAGGAAAATGCTGAAGAGACAGCAATGTCCAAGTTGCCTGGTAACGATATCCAACAGCTGTCGGCGTCCTCTTTGATGCCTTTGAAATTTGGGGCCAGCAAGTGCATCTTGTCAGCAGTTGATTTACGCTCATGAAGGTCTGACTGGGAGCTACCCATAGTTAATGAAATCCTTTGCTTCCCACATACACTTTCAATCATTCCTTCATGCCAGTTATTTCGCCAAACAAGAAAGAGAAGAACGAAACGAAAGACCATTACACGTTTGGTCATCCCGCTTACAATAGCAGTCCTCAAAAGCATGCCACTAAGTAGGTGGTCACAGCTACTGCGGGTGATGAACCCACATGATGGACATGCCCCTCCGCAACCTGGCATGGAACCTCAAAGAGCCTTTATAAAGACTGGAGTCCCCTCAACCAGCTCTGTAGGGTTCTATGCTAGCCTGCCCCTTGTTCTGCTCTAAACCCTAAACCTCCCGTGTTCTGCTCTAAACCCTCAACCCAAGCAGAATCCAGGCACGGCCATGGTGGCTGATTTGAGGATTGCAGGCCACTGCAGGACGCTCCTCAACAGCTTCAAGGTCAGGGTTTACATTCCAGTGCCCAGAAGAAAGCGTAGGACATCTTAGGGTATCATCTGTTCCCTATATGCCCTGTCTCCAGATCACTATTCAGAGCGTCCCTCGCCACAAGGCCAACGAGTGAGAGTGTTCTGGTTCAAGGTTTAGGCTTTAAGGCGTGTTCAGATTGGCCCCATGCGTGTGTTCGTGCCAAAGCCATGGTGCCCATTTCCGAACTTTTCACACCACACGTTTGAGTCATTCTACAATCACATGAGGAGTATGAGAGCAAAAAATCATCGTTTTGCTCAGGCTTACGTACTACTCTTCCGGGGGCTCCGTCTCGAACGCATTACGTCCATGAAAACACTGCATGATCAGTGTAATTTAGAATAATTTCAAGTCCAAATTTAAGGCCACTTTAGTACATTTCCTTAATAAACCACCCCTAAACCCTAAACCCTAAACCACCATTTAGGGTGAGGTCGCATGACGCCAACCCAGTGAATCTTGAGTTCAGGTTCTCACATCCAAACGTGACCCGCCTCGCAACTCCTCAGTTTCAGGGTTTAGGGTTTAGGGCTCAGGATTTAGGGTTTAGGGTTTAGGATTTAGGGTTTAGGGCTCAGGGTATTTGTGCTCCCTACCCCCACTATGAAACATCCCCTCCCGATTCAAAAATCCTTCCCGATCATTTCCTGAAGTGTCATGAGTGTAGGGGGGGTCTCTGATAGCAGGGCCAGGTGATAAATGGTAGTTGCCATTACTTAGACTCAGGGGGCACCGAATATGGACCACAAAATTCTATTCTTCCTCATTCGCGGGACCCCACAGCCCCCTAAACCCCTTAATGGACCCAGTCATGGGCCTTCGCGTGTGAGGGCAGCTTCAGGCATTTGCAAAGGAACAGGCCCCGGGGTTTAGGGTTGTGGTTTACGATGGGAGCCTTGCAGGTGGTTAAAGGGTCATAGGAGAGAGAGAGAGGGAAAGAGAGAGAGAGAGAGAGAGATAGACAGAGAGAGATATATATATATATATATACACGTGGGGGTTTCCTAAAATCAAGGTACCTTTTTGGGGGTCCCAATAATGAGGATTATAATATTTTGGTGTCTATATGGGGGCTGCCCCTATTTCGGGAAACTACCATATAGGGTTTTAGGGTTTAAGCTGCTACGGGTTTAGGGTTTGGGGTTCAGGGTTGAGGGCTATGGAGGCAGGTTTGCTAAACAAATGTGTTTGCATATGTACACATTGATCTCGAGTTAACATTCTTGTAAACCCAGGTATAACGTATAAAAACTATCCACGAACCTCTAAGTATGCGTACGGACTTGAGGCAGAGTATCTGAACAGAGAGGCGTCTCACACATGGGGCTTGCATCTCTTTGCAAAGCTACTTAGAGTAGATAGTCCTTTACTGTCTGTCCTTGGGGGGTACTGCGGTTGGGATATTGCGATAACCTATACCGTCGTTCCTATAACATGACAGCATGTACATTTACACCTATAGAAAGAAATGAGCACGTGTTGCTCAATCAATCGTATTTCCAGCAGCTGGGAAATGATCTCTGTTGCCCACCGCCCCACCTACCAAAAAAAAATCATCCATGCCTTGAGCCGAAATTCAGACATGCGCAGAGAAGCGCAAAATGAACAAGTTCATGGCTGCGTAGTCTAGGGGCGCAGCCTTGATTTCTCTCCCCGCGAGACCCCTTGGACCTGTTTGTTCCCTGCAACACCAACTCTCTCTGCGCAAACCCCCACGAGCCTTACAAAGCTACGACGGCCCCCAAAGCACTATAGGTTTGATCCAACATCTTGGATAGCTGCAGATTTTAGGTTTACATAGGGTTTAGGGAAGATGCAAGGGTTCCGTTTGGCAAGCATCCGCAATTGTAAGGGTTTAGGGTTTGGGTCTTGCTGGTTGAGGGTATTGACTTGTAGCTGCGGATAGATTTGTAGACGTGCAGGACAAGGTGGTGCAAGATACCCAGTGTGCACTGTCTTTAGGTCAAACCACTGTGTAATTTCAACTTCGGGAGATCTCTATCTGGTGCGCTACAGTCGACTAGGGACTTCGGCTTATCGTTAAACCCTCAGCCCTCGAACCTCTGATCCCTAAACCCTAATTAACCTGTAAATCCCACTTGTTCCGTAACTGCTCCACGTGCGCTTCCATAAAGTGTAAGGGGCAGGGTTGCAGGTGGAAGGTAAAGGATCCAGGCCTTTGCGTAAAAAGAGACATTCAGTCCGGTTTTCGACGGGGAGAGAACCCATAATTGCGAGAACACCCGCCTCATGTCCATCTCATTTTCCATGTTCCGTTTGCTTCTCCATTATTGGTCCTAAATCGTGGCCCTAAACCCTAAACCCTAAATCGTAGGCCCTAGACCCGCTTTTAACCCCTTTATGGGACCATGCTGAGTTCGGCCCCTGTAAAGTCCATGTTTGGTGAGCACCCGTCCCAGCCGTAAATCCTGAGGCCTAAAACCGAAACCCTAAAACCTTCAGCCCTAAAACCCTACAGTCCCCCTTAAGTAGATAGAATATGGGGTCGATGGAGATCTTGCTATAATATACCCAAAGCCATATTCTATCTACTTAAAGGGGGACTATATCACCTAAACCCCCGAAGTAGGTAAAATAATGGCCCAAAACCCCTAAAAGTAGTCCAAAAGGCCATTCTTCTACATACTTTGGGGGTCCAGGCAGTACTCACTGAGCACCCAGCTGCGATCATGATGGGGTCTGATGCGAAGCTGGTCTTTTCAGACCTGGGCGGCTCCGGGTCGAAGGTTCAGGCTTCAGGGTTTAGGGGTTCAGGGGTTCAGGGGTTTAGGGTTTAGGGTTCAGGGGTTTAGGGTTTAGGGGTTCAGGGGTTCAGGGGTTTAGGGTTTAGGGTTCAAGGTTCAGGCTTCAGGGTTTAGAGTCTGGTGTGCGGGGGAACCGCGAGGAAGTATGCGCTGAAGTCTAAACTCCTCGTATCCCCCTGACTAACCTTATAGCACTCCCCGGTATAATCCCCTGCATAACCCGCCTGAAGTAGTTTAAACGTTTAAACTATAGCTTGTATTGTGGTTGAAGGCGTGTTTGACGCAAGCATGGTATACTCTGAAATGCAAAGCACAGCTGGGAGTTGCAGCCTACAGAACTCAGTCTTTGAGAGGCGCTCTTGCAACAGGCGTCGAAGTATTTGTGAGACTGGCATGGTCCCCATCTCGAAGAAAAAAGCCAGTAGTAACCTAAAGGGACGGGGCTTTGGGCTGGAGTGTAGGGCTCTTTAGGTTCGCGCTGTAACGGTCTTAGTTCTCTCCGACGAAAATGAGTACAATGACGTTATTTCTTAAAGTGCCTCTTGCCGTCGACCCCAGATAAACAACCCAAGTACAAACATAACATCGTGTGTAGTAAATTTTTGCAAAGCTGCAATAATTTATAGTTCCTCTTAACTGAAGATGGAATCGCCCAATATCATGATGAGATCCCTATATACCCCATTTCTATCCAATTAAGAGGCACTATAGTTGCAGCATAGGACACCACTTCAGGCTTTCTGCGCAACTATTCAGACCCAGCATCTCAGAGTATACCTAAAAAAGCAAAGAATCCCCATAGCTTAGGGGTGGAGGGAGACGCGAACATTACCCGCCTTCCCTTGAACTTTGGCAGAACAAGCGATTCCACCTGGTTGTTCAGATAAACACGATCTAAAACACAAAACCAGTGAATGTGACAGCCCGAATAAGCCTCACTTAGACTCCATGTAGCTCCTTCTGGTACACCAGGGTAGCAATTTCATGGCCCCCAGCCAGTAGTGCTGCAGGTACAGGTGAGACATATCGGGCGAAAATGAAACAAACGTTGTGCGTGTGTGTCTGCTGGCGGTACCGGGCCGTATCCGTGTGCAGCCCAAAGAGAGATGTAGCTAGCATGCTAGATTGCATCCTCATGGTGAACGACCAGATGACGCAAAATGTGACCGAAGCCAAAGCACATTTGCAGCAGGCCAAGCAACGAGACACTTTCCAGATTCTGGTTGAACTCGCGGCCAAATGTCAAGTTCTGCAGGTTAGCCGGCAACCTGACACCTTCCAGACTCTGGTTGAATTCGTCGCCAAATGTCAAGGTCTGCAGGTTGCCGGGCAACCTGACACCTTCCAGACTCTGGTTGAATTCGTCGCCAAATGTCAACGTCTGCAGGTTAGCTGGCAAAGTGANNCCTTCCAGACTCTGGTTGAACTGGTGGCCAAATGTCAAGCTCTGCAGTGTCACTGGCAAAGTGATACCTTCCAGACTCTGGTTGAATTTGTAGCCAAAAGTCAAGTTCTGCAGGTTAGCAGGCAACCTGACACTTTCCAGACTCTGGTTGAACGCCTCACCAAATGTCAAGGTCTGCAGGTTAGCTGGCAACGTGGCACTTCCTAGATTCTGGTTGAACTCGCGGCCAAATGTCAATGTCTGCAGTGTCCCTGGCAAAGTGACACCTTCCAGACTCTGGTTGAACTGGACGCCAAATATCAGGTTCTGCAGGTTAGTTGGCAACCTGGCTCCTTTCAGACTCTGGTTGAACTCGTAGCCAAATGTCAGGTTGTGCAGGTGAGCTGGCAACGTGACACCTTCCAGACTCTGGTTGAACTGATCGCCAAATGTCAAGCTCTGCAGTGTCACTGGCAAAATGACACCTTTCAGACTCTGGTTGAACTGATCGCCCAATGTCAATGTCTGCAGGTTAGCTGGCAACGTGACACTTTCCAGATAGAACTGATCGCCAAATGTCAAGATCTGCAAGTTAACTGGCAACCTCACACCTTCCAGACTCTGGTTGAATTCGTCGCCAAATGTCAAAGTCTGCAGGTTAGCTGGCAAAGTGA
>CAJNIZ010030102.1:543-22423 GCA_905231905.1 Symbiodinium pilosum
TATATTAAATAGATTCATATTTGATGATAATTCAAAAAAAGCCAGGCGAAATTGATCAATCAATATAATCATATCAATATTTCATAATTAATTATGATATCCATTTCGATATTTTCTATTACGTTAAGATTCGTATATCTATCTTGCATTTCTAAAATATCAATATTTCTAATTAGCGAATCCCGTCTTATCAGAATTTTGAGATTTATGATATTGCAAAAGAATGATCAATAATAGGAATTCTAAATTATCGATTTTTAATCCTAATTTTTGAATCGTATATCTTGATCCTATATCATTCCTTCCTTAATTCTATTTCTGATGAATATTTTGCCTCGTTATGATATAATCATTGCTATCCTTCCGATATGATATATAGCCAATTATATATTGGAAATATATATTCATCTTTATGATGATTGATTATCTCCAATTGCTATGATTGAAATTAATATGATTCCAAATATCTTTTTGAATTATATTGATAGCATATCAATGAAATCATGAAATTTTCATTTAATTATGATTATTTAATTATCTCTCGATGAATCGGAATGATAGGGAAATTATCAAGGCATCGTTCTGGCAAATTCAATCAATCTACCATTCTGATGATCTCTCGATTTATTAATCTCATGATCTATCAAATCTATGAAATTAGAAATCGATTTATCAATTTACCGATATGAAATATTTATATTCTAGCGAATCTATTAATCTCTCATTCTATAGATCTATCATTCTCTGAAATCTATCTATTTGAATTCGATCTTCCAATTTTTTCTTCTAATTATAAGATATTTTGAAAAAGAAGATCTATTTATCTAATGAATAATTTTTCTATCTATCAATCTTGAATTTATCGATATTCTATCTAATCTATGATTTTTCAATTTATTTGAAATCATCTGTTTATCAATTCTTATAGAATATAGATATTTTATAAAATATCTGAGAATCAAATAAGATCGAAAGAAGATCTAAATATAGATATATCTATCAATAAGATTCAAATCATAAATTCAAAAGAATTTCTTAGGAGCGAAGAAAATTCTAGAAATATCATTCTTGAAAAGAATCTCTATATCATAAATATATAAAATAGAGAAATAAGAATATATAATTTAGATAATCTTATTCATATAAGAGAATCAAAGAGCTAAAATTATCTAGAATATTAAATTGAATATAGAAATTCATTGGACGATAAAATATGATCTAAATTATAAATCAATAATTAAAGAAATAGATAATTGATATATCAATCCTATATGAAATTCAGATAGAAATATTATCTCCTAATAGATAGATAAATATATATCATAATATATTTTTGATAATATTAGAATTATTCCGTTATTTCTAATAATAGAATAAATATATTTGAGAAAATTCATAATGAGAAATCCGATGACCAAATAATATATAATATCGTATATGAGAATCGATGAATATTCATTATTTTAGGACCGCACGTAAAATATAGATTCTGAAAGATTTTAAATTTCCGCTCCGGATCTTCATATTCTTCCGAGCAGATAGATAAAAAAAAGATAAATAATTCGAAATCGGAAGATTCTTGGTCCTGCCGCCTTGAATCCCTCCTGGATTATCTGCATAACGGATCGGGGAAATGCATAAATCTCTATGAATAAATACGATCATTTCATAAATTCAGAATGATTTTATTCTCCGTCTCGGGGCTACGCGTTCTTCCGAATAGCCGCGCCGATAAATAAAGAACGATAAAATGCGGAATCTATAAGATCAGATATGAATCCCGACGAATAATCAATTTGATCAAAAACGATCTATCTAATAGATCCTGAAAGATTTTTTAGATCTCCGTCCCTGACCTTCCCTGAGCCGTCGCGCAAACGAAGAGAGAATAATAATTCGAAATCTGGAGAGATTTCGGATCGCGATTCTATATCCAGGTCGATCTTTCCGCCTCATTTATCTCTCTTAGGCTATCTGCACGAATCTTGGCGTATATAAATCTCTATGAAAAAATATGGTCAATCTATATAATCTAAAGAATTTTGATTTTCCGTCTCTCCAAGCAATCGCCCAGATAACGAAACAATAATAAATCTCATGGAAATGGGGTCGGAAATAAATTTCATATAGAATATCTTTGAGATTTTGAATCGTTGCGTATACCAAAAATCTCGAAGCTTATAAGATAATCAATTTTTCCGAAAGAAGCTAATGATTTCGAGATTTTAGAATCCTAAATTATCCGTATAAGAAATTTTGAATTGATAGAGAAAAGTCAAGCTACGCGCAAGAGAAATAATCCAATACGTATATTCAAAATGCGATTGAAGATTAATTTGATTTTTTATAGAATTTTTTATTTCATCATTTGATCTCATATATTTTGATAGAAATTCCTGACGTAAATAATTAAATTTATAAATAATTTCGAATCCTCATATCTATTTTATATCGTATTTAAACAATATTTTCGCGCACAAGACCTTTAATAAATCATATTATACCTAAGATATAGAAATATAAGATCATAGTCAAGTTGAACCTTCTAATAATTCTCGAATACTTATAGGATCTTTAGGATATATGCATATTTAATTCTCCTAATAAAGATTTCTATTCGGGCTATTGCCAATATTCTTATTCCTAGAATTGCCCTTAATTCGAATTGCCCTGCCTGCCACCTCATAAGATAAGCATCTTAGATGACCATATCATGATGAAAGATTTGGCTCTAATTTTTCGAAAATTTTAATTATTTCGAGTGCGGCGCCTTTTATTTTCTCCAATTTTCATTTCTGTCCTTAGCATATCGTGCTCAATATATATTTCATTGCCTATCCTTGAAATATTTCCGATTGTCAAAAATCATTGAAATTGAATAAAATCATTGTAAGATTTCGATTCTAATTAATGCATGCAATCTTAGTCTTATTTAGAAAATCGTATCAAATAAAGAGATATAGTGCCATTAATACGTATTGCCGATCCCTAACGAGCAGCACACAGTCCAAATAAATAATAAATATTAAAGCAATATTAATCTTATCTATATCCGACAACACTATGGCATCTCAAATTTCCTAGCCATAGAAAAATCTAAATATTCGTATGGTATCAATTACTCAAATAAATTACAAATCTAGTGCCATCCTATAAGAAATGGAGTGAGTACTAAAAAGATATCCAAATCCCATCATAATATTCAAGGTCTACCTTATATAGTCTTCTTTTATAAGAATTTTAATCATTGTTCATTCTCATATATCGTAATGAAAAAATATCGTAATCATAAAAATATATTTGAAAAAGAATAATATATAGAATTCAATTAATCTATTATTTATAATAATAGAAAATAAATGAAAGATGAGATCGCGCGCGTAGCCCAATATATAATATATATGTATTCCAAGAAACGACCACTCTATATAGATTCTGAAAGATTTTAGAGCTCCATTGAGCCGCCGCGCAGATAACCAAAGCGAGAGAAATAATGCGAAATCTTGAAAGATTTTTGATTCGCGCGGCCTCCGCATCCAGCCCGGTCTTTCTGCCTCATTTTTCTCTCTTGGGCTATCTGCGCGGCGGGTCAGGAGAGCGGAGCAATTCCCGTAAATAGATACGGCCAAATATAAATTCTGAATGATTTTCTTTTCTCTCTTCCAGGTCTATGGCTTCATTCTAGCAGCCGCGCAGTCAGCTAAAGAGAGATAAATCACGTCGAAGACAGCTCTGGAGGCAGCAGCCGCGTGACCAAAAATCTCCGAGATTTTTGGTCGGGCCAGCCGCCCCAAAATTCTCGGAGATCTTAGAGCCTCTAGCTTTTCCGAAGGTCTCTAAAATCTACGAGATTTTAGAGCCCCTAGGGAGCGCGCAGGAGTCATTTTTGAGGTGAGCCAGAAAAGCTAGGCTGCGCGCGAGCGAAATCGCCGCAAGTAGCCGCGCCGTAATATTGAGGTATTATTATATTCCTCACGGCTAGTTATTGGGGATGATATCGCTAGCATCGGACTTGTTTTTTCAATTTCCTTCCAAAAATTTTCTTGCGGGCTCCCTAGAGGTTTTAAATATTTCGAGTTTTTTGGGGCCTTTCGGAGAAGTTGGAGGCTGTAAAGTCTTTGAGATTTTTAGTCCGCGCGGGGCGACCAACGTTTTCGAAGAATTTTGGTCGCATATTCCTTCCCTCCGGATTCATTTATTTCTCTCTGGTTGTCTGTGTGGCGGCTCAGTTGATGGGTAGGTGAGTTAGATTCTGATTTTGGCCAATTTTACTTGTCGTTGCAGATCGGTCAGTTGCTGGAGAATATTTTGTAAATTCTCTGGCAGCGGCATTTCAATTGAAAATGGCTGACCCTCGAGATCTTGCATCTTCATCATCTGACAATGCAAGAATAATCGAGGCATTCTCATAATCTGTTCCGCCTGTTTTGAGGAACAGATCTCACCACCTGTGGAATATTTTTGATCCCCTACCAGAGGACGGCCTATGCTAGCAAAATGAGCTCGGATCTGGTGCATGCGGCCTGTGAGTGGGTGCACACGGAGGTATATGAATTCGTTGGTGTCTGCCGCGTCACTATCCTGTGCTGAGATTCTAGATATGGGATAGCTGGCCAGGACTTCATACTGAGTACATGCCTCGAGGCCCTGGTCAGAAGGCACTGCTAGGCCCGACATGCCCTCACCACTCATCACAAGGAGCGGTGTGTTGATCTCGCCTTCCGTACCCGGATCCCCAAGCGGTTGCCCGAAGCACAAACAAAGGTAGTTCTTGCCCACACTGAAGCGGCTGGCAAATTGCGCCTGAAGCCAATTTGCTGCAGGAGATCCAGGCTTGCCATGGGCAACCACTAATACACCAGAAGTGGGGAGGTCCAGGCGCGAGCAAGAGGTGAACTGCGCCAGGTTCTGGGAGCCTGAGGCTTGCAGAACTCCATCTGCCAGCTTCTTCAAGATGTCCTGCCACCCAACACAGGGGGGGGGTTCTTAACCTGGAATACCAAAACATATGGGCTTTGTAAGCAGATTATGAGGATCTCCCTCAACGTTCTGGCGAGGATCTCCGGAACTGAGAATTCCCACCCGCAACCCGCTACGTGACAGGCATGAGATGTCTAATGTCATCTAATCCCACAACTGCAAAGATTGTATTCTTCTTGTGAAATACCATGCCCAAAAGGAGGACAGAATCTTACTCTATTTTGGGGACTATAGGATCTCCAAATAAAACATGACTCAGCCCCTACATAATACCCAGTTTCCATTTCATGTTCCATGTTCCCTTCCATTTGATTTCCTTTCATAGGCTACTGTGATATTGAAGACCACAATATCCCCAAACAAAATCCCTAAACCCTGGACCCTGAACCCTAAACCCTAAAGCCTAACCCTAAACCCTAAAGCCTAACCCTAAACCCTTAAGCCTAAACCCTACTCAACTGAGGTGCTTCTGAGCTCTGATCCGGAGGCTTGGCAACCGCCACTATGCCTGGCCTTGCAGCCAGAATTTGTGGGGATCCTGGCCTGTGTCAGCAGAATTGGGGAGGTTTTCGTAGATTAGGGTTTAGGGTGTATTGTGTTTTGTTTCAGTGTTTAAGGTGTTCTGAAGGATTTAGGGTTTAGGTTTTAGGGTTAAGGGCTTCTTCTTTTTCTAGAATTTGGGGTGTAGGGGTTTGGGGGTACTTATAATGAGGATTACAGTAGTTGGGGGTCTACATTGGGGTTCGCCTGCTTTTAGAAACTAACATGTGGAAGCAGAGTTTGCAATACAAGCAATGACATTAGATGGAGATCGCTCTCAGGGAAACTGGCATCAACGAAAGGCTCGTGACGGGCGTCTGACAGTGGGGGAATACAATAGCCCCTCTACGACTACGCAACCCTTATATAAACCACAATCACAAGCAAAACCTATATGAATATAATCCCTGTATATACCCTAAACCCTATAGCGGTGAGTGGCCTGCTGGTCTGGAGCAGGTTGTAGTCGAGAACTGCAAGTTCATCAGGGGTGGCCAGGGCTTTCCTTTGCGGCAAGCGTCTGCAAGGTATCCACTGCCCACAGCAATGCAACACAGCTCTGACCTCTAGCAATGGGCCTTTCCCGAAAGAGCTATAGTCTAAATTCCTGGTATCCCCCTTAATAACCCCTATGATGCTAATCCCTAAACCCTAAACCCTAAAACCTAAACCCCAAATCCTAAACCCTAAAACCTAAAGCTGAATGGGCCCAGGGAGCCATCTCTGTAGAGCTTGTTGAAGAAGCTGCTGGGCATCCCCGGTCCCTCAGATGCCAGCTGACTGGGGCTGATATGTTATGTAGTATAATAGGGTAGAGTAGGGTTTATTCTGGTACATTATAGTATACTACGGTATAATATAGTATATAATAAGGTAGAATGGGTTTATTATAGTATATCATAGTATATTATGGTATAATATAATATATAATATTTTGAGGCTGGGATTTTGGGTAACGTAGACCCATGATTGATAAACCCCCTCCCTTAATAGGGATTCTGATCGGGATCCGAACATTAAGGCCGCTAAGAGGAGGCCTGCATGCTATCCATCTATTATACTGTAATATACTATAACATACTATAACATACCATAATACACCCTGTTCTACCCTATTATATACTATATAATAGTTCAGGTGGAGTCAGCCAAGAATCCCACAGCCTCCTGCACGGTTCTGGCAATAGATGCAACGTGCATTCCGTTGGCCGGCATCCTTCGCACACACTGAGTAAACCAGTTCGGCTTCTGCCAGCCCGTCAAGAAAGGCGAGGGTTGGGCTACGGGTCAACATTGGGTACTGAACTGTGGCTACACTTACACAATGCACCACCCCGCCTGTGCGAGCACATCGTATCCAGAAGCACGAGGCAAACTTCCCACTGCTTAGCGGCAGCGAGCACGCGGTTGAAGATGTTGCAGCACTGCTCACAGGGAAAGTTCGGCAAATTAGCCGCTCTGCTTCCCATGGTCCAAAAAGTGTGTTGCGCCAATTGCCACTGGCGATGCTTTTCCTCAAGTGCAGGCACGAATTTGAGGAAAGCATCCATTGCAAACAAAACGTGCGTAAAAAGCGCGCATCCCCTCTGGCGAAGAGTCAAAACAACAAGACAAATCAAATCCCATCAACAAACCCGGCTGAACCACCTGGAGGCCATCCGAACTCATCAAGCAGCCAGGGTGCACATGAGCTCATGAAAGCGCCGCACGTGACTTCGTCTGGGCAAAGTCTGGTAGTCTCCAGCTGACGTAGCAGCAAGCTGGCCTTCTCCCTCGGTGCAAACATTGCAAACATCTTATTGAACTTACAGGTACTCACTTTCATGCATGTGCGCTGAAAGTCTAGCATGCTGCGGTGAAGAACTTCAGCATCCTAAAGGCTACAATGTCTTGGACACCTCAATGCCGGCCGCAGCACCACAAACCCTCATCTGCGAAGGCGCTGAGCATCGCGTTGCAGCACACCTGATGGCTTCTAAGTGCAATCTAGATCCACAACTCTCCAAAGGTCAGGAAGGCCATCTGACGCTGTGTGTCATGTAGCGTTCAGTTGATGAAGTTCCCTCACTGAACACTGGTAATTGCTGAAAGCACCGATCTCAGGTCTACTCGCGTTGTGCTAGCTGCGAGTGGATGCTGTTGTCTGCGTACGCTTCTGCAACTGCAGTGAACAGCCATGTCACCAGCGTTGGCTCGGGAATGTCACGAAAGATTGCCAGTGCGTAACGCCACTGCCTGCATCACAGCAATTGCAATACATAATGAAAATGATGGAACAGCTTCCGTTCTCATCGCTACACATGAATCCTGATGATCTGAAGAATTTGCTTTCTACAGGCCACCAACTGGACCCTTCCCGTCCTACCGGACCGGCAAGCATTGATTCCTGGCGTGGAGAGGGACACCTGAGTCTATCGGCTACTTCCACTCCACTCAGCGGCGGGAAAGAAGTGCACCTCAACGCTTACAGCCTGACATCAGCCAGGACTCTTCTGGAAATGCGGCTTCAGCTGACATACGCTGGAAAACTTGAAGTGCCGTCTCCCATTGACTGCCACGATCGCAGGCGAAGATGGCTGCGCATGCAGCATCACAGACCGGTGTCTTCTGATGGGCAAAGAGCTCATCAAACAAGCTCAGCGACAATTGCCACCTGCTGACATCACCCAATGTGTTCATGGCGGCAGCGTAGATGGTCGAGTCGCCCGCCAATCTGTGCTGAGGCAAGCTTGCCAAACAGGCCAAGGCTGCTTGCCATGCTGCTGTATCCCTGCAAGCTGTAACAGCCATGTTGCATGCAGTGATACTGCATGCCACTCGGAGATCTACTGCCATAGCCAGGAGATCTGAAGCCTTTTTCCAGCTTGTCTGTCGGCAGCAATGGCAGCAAGAGCTGATGGCCAAGTTGAAGTGTGCGGCATCCGGGGAAATGTCAGCTTCATGCAGGGTCTGCAACAGACCCAGAACCCCTTCCCACTCACCGCAGTGGTCACAAGCACCCATGCAAATCCCGTAGGATCTTCGCCATTCTGCTGCATCTGCGTGCTTTTCGAGCGGCGCCGCGGCCAAGACCTGGAGGGCAAGCTGCCATTGCAGGCCAGCGTCGCAAGACAGCATGGCAGCAGACCAGGATGACAGGTCATCCAGAAGCGTCTCGGGCAGCATGTGAAAAAGACTCAATGCAAGAGGCCACTGGGTCGCGTCTCCTAATACGATCATCAAAGTATTGTATGTGATCTTTTTCGGCTGCACCGAACGCAATTGCATTTCATCCAGGAGCGACAATGCCGTCGTCCATTGCCCAGATCCCTCAAGGGCACCGATGGCGGCATTGTAGACAATCTCGTTCGGGTATAAGTCTTGATCTGCCATATCCTGTAACAATTCCAAGGCAAACTGCCATTGGCCACCCTGCCCACATGCACGAACAGCCGCGCCGCAGAAGATTTCGTTGATTTGTGCAAGTTCGTCACGCATTTGCTTCAAAATGCTTAAGGTGATAGTCCACTGGGATGCCTGCCCACATGCAGATATCAAGCCACTGCTTACAAACAGTGATGTCTGCATGCTTCGACGACGCATGTCAATGGCAAGTGCCAACGCCATGTCCCACCGGCTCTCCCGCTCCAGCGACGTGGTAACAGCCCCATGTGTAAAGAGGTCAGGCAATAGGTGGTGTGCCTGCATCTCTTCCATCAGGCAGAGTGCCACTGCCCAACCTCCCGGTTGATGACAGGCAGATATGGCTGCATTGTAGGTGATGACATCAGGTTCCAACAAGCATCTGAGCCTTGCCAGTAGGGACAACACGTAAGGCCAAGGTTTCTGGTCTGCGCTAATCACAGCACTGAAAGAAATGGCATCTGGAGTGATCTGCTCTCCTGGCATGCGGAAAAGATGGCTTAAGGCCTGGATCCAGGAACTTCCCTTCCCACAAGCACTCAGGACACCATTTGCAGTGATGCAGTTGGACTGAATCTGCCAAACCTTCATCTGTTCCAGTATGCTCTGAGCATGCTGCCACTGCCCGGCCCGCGCCAGGCAGGTGATGATCCCACCACAGGTGATGACGTCAGGATTGCTCTTGCTTGCGCCTCCGATGGCCATGGTGATTAGAGCAACTGGCAAGAACGGTTCCTCAACATCCCCTTCAAGACTCTGTGCATCCAACCAGTGAAACGAAACCCGAGGCCAGGAAACAATGCCCTCCCATTAACCACATTTGCCGGCTGTCTGTGGTAAGTCTAGATGCCACGTACAAGCGGAATGGCTGAGCTTCCCAAATCAATCAGATGCCAAGCCTTAAACGTATTGTTTAAGAGCGGTTCTCTCACTTGTTAAGGATTAGATTAGAGATCGCACACCACAATTTTGATGAATCTTCTTCTATTAATATGAATATCTGGAGATCAACAAGCAACGACAATAATGACTATGTCGCTTCCTTTCCATCAAGAATTCTGGTTCCGATCGGGATTTGAAAAAGCCTTGGAAACTTCCGAAGCCCAAAACTAGCAGTATCCAGCACCAGTAGCAGCAGCAGCAAGAGTGGCAACAGAGAGACAAATGACAATGGTGTAGTGCACCGACCGCTGCTGCTGCTGCTGCTGCTGCTGCCGCCGCTACTGCTTCCAGCAACTGCCGATTCAACTGAGCACCTTATGCTGCCACTGCTGCTGCTGCTGCTGCTTGTCATACTGTTGCTGATGCCGAAGCCAGGCCACCGCCCCGCGTCCGCCACCGCCACCGCCGCCACCGCCACCGCCGCCACCGCCACCGAAACCGCCACCCCACCGCCACCCCCACCGCCACCCGCCGCCGCCACCGCCGCCGCCACCACCACCACCACCGCCGCCGCCACCACCACCCCTTTCAAGCAGGTGTAGTTGATGGGTCGCGCACCCCTTCTGCAAGACCTACAAGTATTTAATACAGCTTCTATCAGCCCATCTAGCTTACCTGGCGGTAAGCATACCGACCATGATTGAAAACAGTGACCAGTCAAGGCGCAGAGTGCGGAAAGCAGGTCCAAAGCCGGCTCCCAGGCAGCAGATCTTCTGCAGCTCTTGAGGGCTGAAGTGCAACAAGCCTGCAAAAATGAACAGAAACTTGCGCAATTGTCAGCATCATTGATTTAATACTGCCGCAAGAACATGCAAGTTTCAACTGACAACTATCGTAATGAGACTCGTACCTAGGACAATGTCGAGACTTACGGAGCCCTCTCAGGTTGGTGAAGCTATTTGCGGAGACAGCCTGCAGGTAGATGATGTTCTCCTACTTGCCTCAAATTTAGGGTTAAGGGTTGACTTGAGTTATGTTGCATGAAGTTGAGCAAACCTTGGGGACTTTGCTTGCTTCGGGGCTTTTGCAGATGTTTTTTCAACTTGTTCACGGCGTTTCCAAGACAGCCATTTGCAGGTGAAGGCTGCAAAATCCAGACCTGTCTTTCGTGTGGCCATTGTTTTTTGCAAGATTCGATTTGAATATTACTGCTAGATTACTACTGTACCCTAAACCCTAAATTCCAAACCCTATTGAAACCCTAGTTTGCCAAGAACCTCTGGCTGCACTCGGAGTTTGCCCTGCAAAACACAATCTGCTCTACACCAGTTTAACATCAAATTGCAGCATGAGCTATATTCTAACTAAACCCCAATATCCCCCTTCATAACCCCTATGATAGCCTCCTATACAATCCCCCAGATAACCCCCTTTAAGGAGTACAGGCTACTGCTATAGCTCAAATGGGCTCATCTTGCGATCTAGCACTGATTAAAAACATGATTGTCGGGACATGGACCTCAGTAAAAATGCTCACCTGCACGCCCTGACAAGAATGTTTGCTAGCTCAGACCACATCATACTAAACCAATGAGGGAAGTTTGTGGAACTAGTCCCCAATATACTAAACTCCTTGTTCTTGGGACCCCCAACAAGGTACTTATTGCTGTTAAATTATTGCTAGTATTACTACTTTTGCTATGATTAACCCAGCAAGTTGGGGATCCCTGGGCGCTACCGTGCTCACAAAACTCGCATCTCCTGCTGGCCTGGTCGAATTCCAACGCAGAGGCGTGGCTCTCTTGCCTGGGTTGCTGTTAAGGAACTTAAGATAAGTTGCCATAATGGGTGTATAGTAAATAACAAGTTTTTCCCAATATAGTGACTGAAATTAAGTTCTTTAACAGGAACGCAGTTGCAAGAGGGCTTTGGCACGGTCCAGGCGAGGCTGAGCAGCTTCCATTACTGGGTTGCTGTTAAGACACTTAAATTAATTTACCATAATGGATATATATATATACAGATATATGTATCATACTTAGTACGGTTCCTCCATTATAGTTACTTGAATTCAAATCCTTAGCAGCGACCCAGATTGACCTCTGCCAAGCCATGCAGGTCTTCAGATTTGCCTGTGCCCTGGGCGAACAGTCTTCGAACAGCTGTTTGGAGAGGCCAGGGCTGCGGCTATGGAACCTACCACTATGGGCTATTAGACCTTAAGGGTACCTTAATCTACCCCTAATAGGGTCCTAATAGGGAATTTTAGGGTCTAAAAGCCCATAGTGGTACTGGTAAGTGTAGCACTGCTCAATGTAAATGCCTGGCTATTTACGCCACACCGCTGGGCGATTAACGCATTTAAGGATGCTGTGCAGCATCTACGCCGCACACAGACCAGACAAACAGCATAGTGCCAGGTCAGCGAACATCATGAGCTTCCGAAGGAAGCCTGGCCCAATCAACAGGGCAAATGTTGTACCTGCAGGGTTCACAGCACCTCCGCTCTCGGCCGGCCATGTTCACTTTTCATGCAGACACAGTCATCATTCTGTTTTGGAGACTGTTTCGCTGAGTGTAGTTCCACAGGCTCCGGGCTTGTTGAAAAAGGCTTGCATCGGTCCATTAAATGGCTTAATTTCGTGGCCGCGCCATGACTTTGGGAAAGCAGACAGGAAACGAAAAAACATGGAAAAAAAACTTTAGCCGCCAGTTAACATAAGCTGCCGTCACCCTTCAGCAGCAAATCCCTTCGTCCAGAATGCTTTCTATGGCGCTCCTATCAATCTGGCAGCTCATTTTAGCAAACGCTCCAGCACTAAGTAGGCTAAGCATGTGCAAGATGGATCTTGACTGCGGCCCTTTTCATTCGCAATGCGCTTGTGGCGTCGTGCTCCCGCTACTGCATGACATCTGCCTGGAAGCAGCTGCGACTTCTGGAGCCTGCTTCTGTCTGGCCCCGTCACGTGGTCTGCAATGTGCAGCTCCATCACCTGCGAGCAGTCTCTGCATGCTACATTCTTCTGCATTTCTATTAGGGAAAGCCTGCAGGTGGAGAGCAAGATGGACAGGGCGGCATCACATCCCGGGCTTTGTCATTTCAGGTTGGAAGTATGGCTTCCACGATTAGAGGCATGGTCTTGCAAGCATGCACTAGCAGCGACAGGTCTGACAGGCGTGTGGCCTTGGGTGAATGTGCGCATCAAGTGCGGGATTCTGCCGCCTGGCACAGAGCAGCACTGATGCACTGCTTGAACCGTCACCTTGCCATCCTGTGCTTTAGGTCCCAGCCT
Source organism: Symbiodinium pilosum (assembly GCA_905231905.1). Taxonomy (NCBI): domain Eukaryota; class Dinophyceae; order Suessiales; family Symbiodiniaceae; genus Symbiodinium; species Symbiodinium pilosum. The sequence continues at coordinate 13,641 of CAJNIZ010030102.1, forward strand.
GCGTTTCATCAGCAAGCTGCCCCTGCAAGCACAACTGCACAACCCTTCGGCTTCATAGACATCTTAATTCTCCAATACGTACACGCAAATCCACTTGAGCAGCAGAGGACGGCCTGAGCTGCGAGTCCGCCTTGCGGCGGTTCCCTCCTAAGCAAGGGCAACGGCATATCATCTCTCAATTGGAGCCCTTGGGAGGCTAGGGGTCTAGGCCTAGGGGGACTACAAGATGGTGTGTTTGACTGAGAACTTGGCAAAGCCAATCCACGCCTCCTAACGCGCACTAGCTTTACAAACTTTACAACCACGGGCCTGGCACGCATTTTTAAGACCAAGCAACAACGACACCTCCACCCACGAAGAACATCAACGAATTGCGAAGGATGCGCTCCCAGGGAGACCAAGTAAACAGATGATTCAGGGCACTGCAGGTAGTTTCCATTTCATTTTCCATTATCCCAATATAACCCTAACCCCAATATTATAGTAGTTTCCATTTTCTTTTCCATTACTTAGCAAGAGCCCGAATACGTTCAACCTAAAGATGCTTTCAAGCCGTGAGCCGCGTTACAACATTATGCTTGGCCTCTACAAGAAGATGATATTATGGGGGGTCCCCAGCTTTATAGGGAGCATTTTGAGAAACGCTCAAATCAAACCATGGCAAAGTCAGCACCATTAAATAACACCTATATAATCCCAGTTTCCATTTCAATTTCCATGTTCTTTTCCATTTGATTCTCCATTATAGGGCCCTAAACCCTATATTGGGTACCATAGTCAGTTTATTCACTGACCAAAGGTGAGCCTGAGAAACCTCACATACCTAGCTTAGCCTGAGCGTTGGGATGTTACGTTCAGAGTGGACAATGGAAAATAAACTATCCATCCATGGAAGCATGTAAGGATGCTTGCATCGGCAGCGACAGTCTCCATAGTTCAAGCCTATGGCCATAACCCTAATCCCTAAACGCTTAACCTAGGCTATAGGTGTTTTAATCCATCTTTTCTGCGTGGCTTGAATCCCCAGGAAGATGTCTTTCTAGAAGGGTTTAGGGTTTAGGGTGAGGGTCTTACGGTCCAGGGCTTAGGATGTGCTACCGCCGTGCCAGTCTGTGACTGGGTTCGCAGCGAAGCATCAACGAGTAAATCCCCATTGCCCTAGAATCATGTTCCGAACCATCCAAATATTCCCCACAGAAATCCCTCCACAGATTTCTCCAAAACCCCCACCCTACTTTCAAACCCTAAACCCTAAATGGTAGCTTTGAAATTGGGTCCTCACTACGGGGACCTCCAAAAAGGCACCCCTAATTTTGGGAACCCCCCTTTTTCATCCAAGGGACCCAAAGCCCAACATGCGACCCATCTCGGAGGCCGCGCGCACCAGCGAGGCAGCAGCAGCTGTGAACATCAGGGAAGGAACTTCGTATTGAGGTTATATTAGGTTTATAGTCGGATAATGGAAAAATGGAAACGACTATTTAGGGTTCAGGGATGTTCAGGGTCTAGGGTTTAGAGTTTTTTGGTTTCGGGGTTGTAGGGTGTCATCTAGGGATATATGGGGAGGTATGGGGTTGAGTGTTAAAGCAAAACTGGAGAAGAAAAGGGAACTGGAAGGTTTCCGCCAGGAATATTCAGGATTGCCTCCCCTGTGTGTTACCCAGCCAACCCTCTAAAAGCACATATTCCCAGTGCGAGAAACGTTCATTATTGGGGTTGCATATCATTATCAATTATTGTAGTTTCCCAGAATAGGGGGAGTCCAATATAGACCGCAATTATGATCCTTATTATTATAGGCACCCCCAAAAGGTACCCCCCAAAGGTACCCTCAACTTGCGGAAACTTCATGCTGAGGGCATTCCCTTTGGGTTATATGGGGACGACTATAGGGATGCGTTCTATTGGGATGCGTTTCTTTATCCCTGCTAGCCAGCAGCAAGTGTAGGGTTTTGTTCTCACCGTTCGGACTTATGGGTTTAGGGGTTTAGCCTTCAAAGTTTGGGAGTCGTGGATCTTGAGCTATGGGTTTCGGGTTCAGGGTTTACAGCTTAGGGTCCGCGGCTTGGGGCTGCTGAGTGGAGGGTCACTTATTGAGGTGCCTCAGTGTTGCAGAGCTCTCAGGTCTTGTGATGACACTCTGTATTAGTACAGGTGCACTATGAGTAGTAGACGTTACAGAACTGCTTACACTCCTGTTCTTGCCATTCTGATACTCCTCATCATCAACAAGCTTCCTCCTGCTGATTTGGACTTGTCATTGTCGTTCTGCCTCTTCATCGCCAGCAGCAGCAGCAGCAGCAGCAGCACGACCACTATCACCAGCACCAGCACTACGCCTGTACTACCTGCAGCTGCAGCAGCCACCAGCACTGGCGCTTCCACTACTTTGTGAGGGCGAGATGGCCGGGCATAAAAAACCAAAGTAAGTCGCTCAAAAGCTGGGGGATCTGCAGCTTTGCTAGGTCTCTGTATTCTGCGGCTATTGACTTGGACTAGTGGCAACTGGATGCTGAGACTCTGATGATCGGAGCTTGCAAACGATTACATGTCTACATGCGACCCAAGTCAATCGGCACTAGTCCCTAGAAAAAAACAAGGCTTGATCAACTTCAAGGAGTTTGTCCAAAGCATATGCCATCACAGTCTTGAAAGTGGCATCTGGCCTCCTGTCTCATGCAGCCCTCGGACCTCACGCGCCCGCACACAAAACTGCAGAACTTGTGACGGTGCTTCTGAATTAAATTACAAGAGGAATGCTGTCCTGGTCGTTTTCATGTCAGTCTGTCCACGACAAGTCCCTAAGCACCCTCTGGGACTGCACCGCGTCTCCAAACATGCAGGACAAGTTCGCTGGGACACGTTCCGGTCCGAAACAACTTTAGTCCTGCTCCGCAACCCCATGTTTGTACCTTTTGCGGTTACATTGGAGTTGTATGAGGATAATGGAGAAGAATATGGAAACTGCTATAATACAATAGCGTGTATCTTGGGGCTATATATAATCTGAATCCGAAACTCTAGGCCGTTTCACAAGGAAGGCAACCTTAGCCGTTCTTAGTAGGGAATAAGGGAATATATTATATCGGAGTCCTTCAGGAATTATATTCCGTTATTCCCTACTAAGAACCAGTAATAGCCCCAAATTCCAATCCTAAACCCTAAACCCTCAACCCAAGTCTGAGACTTCTGCCCAAGCAGGCACAGGCTTGGCCCCCAAACGCTTCGCCAGATCCTTGCTTTCCGGAACCATCTGGGGAGTTGCTAAAAACAGGTTTAGGGTTTAGGGTTTAGGGTTTGGTAGTTTCCATAAATGGAGATACCCCAATATAAACCCCAGAATACGATAGTCCTTATTCTGATTTTGGGAAACCCCCATTTTGGTTATCCTAAATATTAGGTGTCACAATATAACTCATACCCAAAGGGGTTCATAATATTGAGAATAACCCACATGGCCCGGCTTGGGAAAAATGGGGTTTCCCAAAATTAGCTGTACCTTTTTGGGGTCCCAATAATATGGATGGACTATAAGAATTTAGGTCTATGTTCAGTCTGACTGGTCTATATTGGGGTCCCCTTGGTTTGGGAAACCACCAAACAGGGCATCTAATCTGGAAAGGTCGAGCAGCTGAATCCTAATCAAAGGAGAACCATTGTGTCTTCGGGGTGCTCTGCTAGACTAAGCCTGTCCTGAATGCCTTATATCCTGCGCGACAATTACTGCTGAAACAAGCCCGATTGTGCTCGGAGAAAGAACTTAGATTCTGACATCCTAGTCTCCGGCGTTGCTGAAATTCCATCAGGAGGCTCATTACTGGGACGCAGGTTACACCTGAAAGCGCGGGTCGCGTTGTAGCTGAGATGGGTTCAGATTCAGTTTCTTGCTCTGAGCTGCAACAGCGTGCCCTACAATCCTACAGCGTTAAGTGCTGGTGTGGTCAGATATCAGCAAAGGCCTATTTCGGATTCTGACAGCCTCTAGGCTCCCCTTCACATGGACCAAGGGCGACACATCGCAGAAATGAATGCAATTGCAGTGGATCAGGTCATACCTGCAGACCATCAGGGCAAAGCAGGCAACTTGGGAAGGCTCACGGAGTGCACATGTCCTTTGTTTTCGAAACATTAAAATACAAATAGTAAGTACTAGTAATAACAAGAAAAATAAGATTTCAGCAATAACAACAACAAGTATAGCAACAGTAGTAGTAACAATAAGAATAACAATAGTAGCAACAAAAACAAGAATAATAATACAGTAATAGGTTTGGGGCGGCACCCTTTCCGATGCGTTTTACACTCTCAGGCAGGGCTTCGCAAGACACGTAACAAACCCAGCTAATTTGTCGGAAGTGATATCTCCAGATGCTTGCAGGTATTGAAAATTATAGGTCTAGTCGAATTAGCCGTCAGCTGTGTCATTAGAAATACTAAGTGACTATGAAGTGTCAAGTCAATCATGCAACATAATTCAACTCTTGAAACTCTTTACAATGATTGAAGCCAACTGAATTACGGAGAAGACAATGACACCCCTCAATCCAGGATTCTCTCCTTTACTGGAAGTAAATTGGTTTTCTAAACATTATGAAGTAATGTGCCCTTTATTCTCAGGACTTGTAACTGCTTGAGATGGGCCAGGGGATGTGCTTCCGTTGGCCTATCCCAAAAGCTCAAATAACTTAATAGAATGAAAGGCCAACATGAGCATTTAAACTAAGATGTTACCTGTTTAATTAAAGAAATTTTGATCATCCGGACCGTATGGGATTCATCCTTGATTTTTTGAAGTTCCGACTATGGAAACCAAAAACAAAGGCCAGCTCTTCTATATAGATCTGTTAGGTTTGCTGATGTAACCATGGAAGATCCTGTATTGAGAGCTTTTTCAAACCTGGCACTTAAGCCTGTCACATCACGATGCTCATGACACACAGGTGCAGCTGGGACGATGCGCAAAGTATTCATCAGCAGCGGTGAGTCCTTAAAATCTAGAAGCTGCTCACAACAAATTCACTTTCAAGCATACAGAAACTAATCAACATCTCAAATGCGCTGAGGATTTGTTTTGAGATGCATTAACAGTTTTCAGAGGAAGCGTCGTATAAGGAGCTGCACATCTCAGAAAATCATAGAACAATTCCCAGAAAACCTGAAAATCCAAAAAACTCAAAAAGACATTGACCTTAGGAAACGAACCAAAAAATTGGGACTCCTGGCCAAGTTGGCATAACCTGCCTGAGCAAAGAGTCCTGTAAAAATGTATTATTTGTGGTTTTGTTGGCATATGTTGTTTTTTGTTCGGAGTGTTTGGCATGGTTACCGATTCATTTTCATTGGTATTGTTTTACGCTGCTTTGAGTTCTGAGCATTGCTTTTTGAGTTAGCTTTGCAGTCCCCCACACGGTAGATCCAGAAAATCCTGCGCTATTCACAATCCCCTGAATATTGCCATCATTGGGGTGTGGACTAATACTAAGTGGTCATCCACAGTATTTGCGCGTAGTAAAGGGACCTGAAAGTGTGAAACGCGGCGGTGAAGATCTCGCCCCAGACCAAATACTAATAACAAAACCCGCAACGATAGCAGTCATAGTAATCGCAATAACGACATCAATGGCAATAGTGACAATCAATAAGTGCAAGTGTAACTGGAACAGTAATGTAACGAGCAGCAAACACATACCCCTAGGAAGGTGCACAATCTTAGTGGCTGCCACAAGAGATCAGAAGAGGGATGCCCGCCTACTTCTAATTACCAGCGTTGTTGATCCCAAGAGAGGACCCACCTCAACCCTCGAGTCAAAGGTTTAGGGTACTATCCCTTGGAAGTCCTTCTGCAATCCCTGACTGATCTCTGTATGTATCCTATGGCGGCACCCTGCAATTCTGGCAACCCTAAACCCTAAACCTATCCGCCTCTTGCTTGGCCAGAGCTTGGCAACCTCGCTGCGAACCAAGCGATAGGTCTGCGCTTCCTGCGGGGTGCTGCATGTGAGGGCTTCCCACAATTAGGGGTGCCATTGTAAGGGTCCCTATACTAAGGATTATAGTTTATAGTACTTTTGGGTATTTATTGGGGTCCCGCTGTTTAGGGAAATTACCATTTGTATCAGGGGTCGTGGAGGATTGCTCAGCAAATGTTTCATTGAGATTGGCCGAAATGTATAAACAGATTGAGCCTCTTTAAGTCTCGACGACAACTCCTCGTGTGACTTGCCAGTTGGGAAGTACGACTTGCGTCACAAAACATGAAAGTCACGCAAAATTCATTCCAGAGCCTACAGTCAAGAGATTCACAGCTCAGATGGCTACTTGCGCATGCGCATACGAGCAGAAGCCGGCAACAAGATGTTCTAGGTAGCAGATCTCGCCCTCGTTGATTTCTTCGTGGCAATCTGTCAGGATGGCAGAGTCGTCAGCGCTACTCACCACGATATTCCTAAGTTTCATGGGGCAATTGAATGCTGTGAGCACAAGAATGGCCAAAGCGTAACATAAGCTCATCGCCCTGGATGAGTGCGAAGCACACGTGCCCATCCAACACTTTTTGTTACAATAGCCTTGGATTTCTGCCGTCAAGGCACTGGGGCCCATCGAACTCGTGCATGTGTCAAGGGATACGACTGGCCTCGCTGGTTCAAGTTGAAAAGCTCATGTGAGCTATAGTCTAAACTCCTTACATGGGGTTATATGGGGGTTTATATAGGGGACTACTATAGGGGCTATTAAGGGGGATACTAGGAGTTTAGACTATGGCTCATGTAAACCAACAACCATGACTTGTTCTTGGCAAATTGTCCAGGATCGATGTCACTCTCCTATGAGCCGTCATGTGCTGCAGGAAGGAACTCTGGGCAAGTGCTCAGGTGCATCAGCCCCAATACGATTTTGGCATGACAGGCGCCATGTTCCATCGCTAAAAATAGTAATAATAGTAATAATAGTAATAATAATAATAGTAGTAGTAGTAGTGGTAGTGGTAGTAGTAGCAGCCCGAGTTAGTAGTAATAGTCAAAAATAATATTCTCAATCAACAAAGATGATTTGCCCCGTGTTGCGGTCATCCACCATCTCTGCATTCAGGCTTCAAGTTGTAACTAATCCGGCTGCGTTCATATTCATGACACTACAATAAACTGGGTTGCTGTTAAGGAACTTAGGCTATGTTACTATAAGAAGGCAAGCCATTCTTTACTATAGTCGGAACTGAGCAGAGCACCTGCAGCGGCGGCAATGTCAGGTACGAAGGTTCCTCAGCCAGCAGTTGCAGTTGAATTTCAGACATGCTGCGATATGAGCTATAGTCTAAACTCCTAGTATCCCCCTTAATAGCCCCTATATTAGTCCCCTATATAATCCCCTACATAATCCCCTTGAAGGAGTTTAGACTATAGCTCACATGAGCTTTTGGGAGACCTGTGCGTAAACCAGCTGTTAAGGTGACAGCGTACGGCTGACTCCTCCTGACTTGTTCGAGCAGTAGGTTCCATTTTTAACCCTAAACCCTATACTATAGTTTCCATTTCCTTTTCCACTATCCCTATATAACCCCAATATTACTATAGTGGAGGATTGTACATCTTGCTCCTAGCCTAGCTTCCTAGAGCATGCTCTGTCTTCGGGCACGCCATGCATGAGGCGTTGGCTGGCTTTGCCGTTTACAATCTGGTCGTAACGCATCTAGTGCGTGGATCCCCCCCCCCCCGGTCGCCGGCAGCAGTCCATAGAGGCTTCCAGACTTGCCGCTCACAACTAATGAAGTCACAGCCTCCAGGTTTTGCAACATGGGCATCATTCATTAGGAGGACCCCCCTCCCTGTAATAGTGGTATAATAGGAATATAAGAGGACCCTAATATGATCCCTATTATCCCTTATGGTCACTATTACAGGGTGGGGGGTCCTCCTAAATTATTCAGATCAAAGCCGCTTGCCTCCGATATCGCACCCCTTCCCCAGAACCTGTGGACTGTCCCTCCTGGCTGTCTATTCTTGGTACTTCCACGTGACACGAGACAGATGGGAATGTTTGGTTTTTCAATGGGAAAGGATTCCGAAAATTGCAACCATACATTGAAGTAGACATGCCCCTCATCCAGGACCTAAATAATACTTTCCCAAAATGATGGGACCCCAATATAGACCCCCAAATGCTATAATCCGTTCCTCGGGGTCCCCAAAATGGTACCCCTAATTTGTGGGGAAACCCCTAGCCCCTCAACCCTACATATACCTAAATAACACCTAAAACCCCCTTTAAAGGTACAGCACCCCTAAATTTGGGAAACCCTCACATTCTAGAAAGGCTGCAGCACGCGGCTGCAACATGAGACGACTGCGTCATGGCGGAGGCAAACACAAGATGCATGAGAAACCTTACAAGCATACAATCTGGATGATAGAGCTTAGGGTTTAGATTTAGGGTTTAGGGGCAACAGAACAACAACAATGATAGCACGAATTAAATTTGATAAGAATAGTAATGGGAATATTCATAACAAGAATAAGAATCAATCTTGCTTTTCATGGGCCTTCTCCTTTACTGGAGGTTTCCCAAAACAAGGGATACCCCATAAGCAAGAATACACATGTACTGGGGTCTATATTGGGCACCCCTGTTTAATCATCTAGGGAAATTCCCAACCCTAAACCCTAAGCCCTAAACTTTGAACCCTAAACCCTAAGCCCTAAACTTTAAACCCTAAACCCTAAGCCCTAAACTTTAAACCCTAAACCCTGCACCCTGGACCCTAAAAATCCTAAAGCCCCAAACCCTAA
>CAJNIZ010030102.1:22877-40840 GCA_905231905.1 Symbiodinium pilosum
GCACACGAAGTCCTGTAAAACGCAGCACTTTAGCAACTTTTCGTGCAACTCTGCAAAACCCAAACACCTGCGATCAATTAGCATCGTCACGCCTAGTAGTAGTAGTAGTAGTAGTAGTAGTAAAGTAATGACACCAGTATTAAGAATAGTAAGAATATTGCTTCTTGCAAATGTTGGAAGCTTCACTCCAAGAATGGCCCTGCGAATGTTCCATTCAAGGCAGCAAGTAGCCGGGGCATCCGTGATTCTTCCACCATCGCGTGCCTCCTTGAGTGCCTGGTACTCTGCCTGCGTCCAGCCATGCTCATCACGAGCACAGTCCTCAACAACTGGGGGATTGTCAAAATTATGGTCCCTTTTTGGGTCCCTTAAATTAGGCCCAGTATTAGGCCCCGTATTATAATAGGGACCCAAAAAGGGACCATAATTTTGACAATCCCCCTAACTGAAGATTCAAGATCAGCAGTCCGCTGAGCCGCGTCTGACCCCTATCAGTCCTGCTTTGCTCGTGCCTGAACTGCCCTGCGCTCTGCAGCTTCCTGCTCCTGCAGTTCAAGCTGAGTGGGCTGGCGAGCAGATACGAAGTATACAACCTCAAAAGACGAACCCAGCTCTCGGAGCCTCGCGCTTCTCACGAAGGCTGCGAGCGAGCTCACGCGCGGCATTCATAGCCTTTGCCTCCTCCTCCAAGGACGTTGCAGGGTACGATCATGTTTCTAGATCCATGGGGCGTCTTGGGACCGCTGAGGGCACTGAAATGGGGAACAAGCGGGCTGATGTTCATGAGTTCGCATTCTTTGCTCTAGGCCTCTTCACGCTGCAACTGGCGCTCTCGCGCCTCGCAAAGTTCATGGGACCCAGGGGGAAAGTATGGAAGTGACAGGTCAAGAGTTGTGCGCTTTGGGCCTCGCGCTGCTGCAGCTGCCGTCTTTGGCATCTCAGGGCTTCGCGCTCCTTCTCCTGGTGCTTCCTGCCCAAGGTGTCAAGGACTTATGGACTACAGGGGGGGCATACAGGGGAATTGAAAAGAAAGATGGAAACAACTACTTTGTAATAGGGTGTACATGGGGCTATCTTAAGATAATGGAAGAAATGGAAACTAATGTACTATATAAAAAGCAACTACATTATTCAGGGTTCAGGGCTTAGAGCTGAGTTCATTAGAAACCCTAAACCCTAAATCCCTAAACCCTAAATCCCTAAACCCTAATCCCTAAATCCCTGATAATTTGTAGTTTTTGCGATGGAGCACTGGACTTCCGGGTTGCCGGACTCCGTTTCCTTCCTGTGGGCTTCGTAGGGAATATGGGAAATAAACTGTTTTGGGATTGTATAGGGATTATATAGGAATGATGGGCGGTTGAATAGGGATCATGTAGGGATTATATAGGGATTATATAGGGGAAATTTTGGGATTATGTAAGTATCATATAGGGATTATTCTCCTCATTCCCTAGTATAATCCCAACATACACCCAATTACGATACAGCCGTCTCCATGTTCTTTCCATCATCCCGCCGTAACCCCTACATACCTACATATTCCCTTATTCCCTGCTAATCCAAAACCCTAGTACAGTCTATTCCCTTACTCCCTACTAAGAACCCGAAACCCTAAACCTACATACATAAGGATGATACTCCCTTGCTGGGTTGCTGTTAAGGAACTTAACTTAAGCTATTTTTTTGTGAAATCCTACTACTTACTATATATCCCCATTATGGTACCTCTTCCTTAACAGCAATCCCCAAACCCTCGACCCTAAACCCAACCCCTAAACCCTAAACCCTACACCTTACACCAGTATTCAGTTTCGGTACGAGGCCCGGCCTCCCCAGTGAGTCCTTGATTGCATCAGCGGCCTCCCTTTGCGCGGCCACCTGGTGCAAGAAATTGGTTTAGGGTTTAGGGTTTTGGTTGTTGTTTTAGTGTGTGTATGTGTTTACAACCCCTCGGACTTTTGATGCCTGCCTGAACTTAGTGTTCAGGGTTTTGGATTTTGGGTGTTTTTTATCGGACCTTTTCTCCACCTGTTATACTCAAGCAAAGATGATCATAGAGCACGGCCCAAGGCTGCTCAGCCAGCAGAAAAAAGCAGAAAGACCCACTACAAAAACACACTCTAGTAGTCTAGGGTTGAGAGGTACCTTTAAAGGGAATCTAAGGGTTATATGGGGATATTGTAGGGACATATAACACGGGGTTTAGGGTTTCCCAAAATTGGGGGGGGGGGGGGGGGGGGACCTGTTTAGAGATCCCTAGAATAAGGATTATAGCCTATTGGAGTTTACATTGGGAAACTGCCACATCTTCAAACGGCACACTATTTAGTCTACATGTGGTATTTTCCCTAAATATGGCGACCCCTATATAGACCCCAATATACTAGAATCCTTATTATAGGAAAACCCAAGAGGCGACCTAAACCCTAAACCCTAAACCCTAAACCGCCTAAACCCTAAACCCTAAACCGCGTTTCGGAACAACCCCCATATCTCAGGTCCTGCTCACAAGCCTTGGCCTGAAAGACACGGGTTGCACATAATTCAAAAAATATCCCCCAATATGGTTAGATTAGGGTTATATAGGGGTTATATATGGGGTTATATAGGGGTTATATGTGGGTTATAACCACCCTATAATCCCAGTTTCCATTTCATTTTCCATTTTCTTTTCCATTTGATTCTCCATTATAGGGGGATAATAACCCCAATTATTTACATTACATTAAGCCTCACTTAGGTCTGGAAGGCAGCCTTCTCCAGGTGAGTCTGCCAGGACTCCACGGCGCTGAGGAACAGGATCCACAACGCTGTCAGGACCTAAGGCCATAAAGTCACTTGCGGCCCCTTTTCTATTGCTAGAATGATTGCCACCTATGTCAGTGTGCACAAGAATCACAGCTCTGAAGCACGCTCTCTCCGCCTTGCCATGCTTTCCTAGCAGTAGTAGCATCCACCCTTAGGCCGTAATTATCGGAAATGTCGAGCAACATCAGCATTCCTCGGCATTTGTTCGCTTAGGTGCCGGCAGAGAAGCCCGCAATCCACCATGAAAGTCCCGCCGTCATCTCTGCCTGCACTTCAGGAATCAGTCACTTTGACTCTGAAAGGAAGGCCTGGCAGGCCCTGAGGGCGGACTTCACCGGTGTCAGTAGCCATTAAATCAACACCCTTTAATGCCAAGACAAAGACGTTTGACATTGAGTCATGCTCATGACAGGATCTTCTGGCCTCTGCCCAGCGCTTGAAGCCCATCACCACAGCAGCTATGTACAAGGTTGTGATGACCTCACTTGTTACAGAAGCCAGAAACAAGCAAGACAGCTTGGCCAAGTCCTCACTGTTGCGCTCACCATGGTTTCACGAATGTTTGCAATTGATTTGTGACCGTCCTCTGCCTGAATACGAATCCCCAGCTGTGGGTGCGGCAGCTCGCGCAACGTACACCCTCAGCTCCTCGGCATCATTCTGTCACGATTGTGCATGGGGTGTGCCTCTGCTCCTCGATTCCTCCAGCAGCATATAAACGATAGTCTAAACTCCTAGTATCCCCCCTTCATAACCCCTAGTGTAGCCCCCTACAAAATTACCCCCTTGCAAGGAGTTTTGGTCATGTCTCATGTGTACGCTTACAATATTTGGTCTGATCATCCTGAAGTCAGAACTGCAATCCGAAAAGAGCAACGTGAGGGTCAATCGACTGCAGCTAAGGTTCAGGAGGCCTTTGCTTCTCATCTTTGTGTTCCCGCTGCAGGTCCTCTAGGAATCCAGAGGTAGAGAATGGTCTCAAATTAAATCTGCTCCCATGATATGCACCACATGCGCAAGTTTGGCCAAAGTCTTTGGAGAAACCCCCTACGCCGCACGGCCACGCCTCCTTCTGCAGCTTTTTAAAGTCCTTCTCCGTCTTTCTCATTGTACCTCTTTCAGTTTTTTCACGCTTCTCCATCTTCTCCTCCAAGACAACAAGTCTGGTAGAGGCACAGGTAGCAGCAAATTATATGCATTCCAGCCGTGCTTGGACATGGCCGCAAAGGTATCTGTAAACCCGGACAACCGACTCCTTCTTCTTTTCCCACTTCCTTGGGACGACCACGTCTGCCAATCATGGGTAGCTGACTTGGAGCAACTGCTTCTTCTAGTCATATCATCATGTAAGCAGCTGCATAGTAGATGACTTACAGACAGCTAAGTAAGAAATCAAGGGTATAACTGTTGGGGGGCGGCCCTCTCATTTTACAGGGTTTTGGGACACCGCGGTGTTCATACCTATCGTTTTACGGTGTTTTGCAAGATCCCTTGCCTGGATGCCCCACAAGCTTGCATTTGGATGGGATCCTTATAGGCCTATCGTACTATTGTTACTAGGGTTATCTAGGGTTGTTGTGTTCATGTCGGTATATCTCATCTTCGCCTGACCTTGGCTCCTACAGGACAATAAAGGCCGTCGCTCATGTAGCAGGCAAGAACCTATACGACAGGTGTCAGCTGCTGCTTTGCCATGTCCATTGGCTTGTCTCGCCCCATGGCTCTCCCTGCTCAAGCTCGAGCACTGGCTCCGAAATGATCAAGGGCTCTCAGAAGATCTTGGGAGACTCTTATGCGGTTGGAATTATCATTGATGCTGCATTGTCAGCAAGTGTGACCATAATCTCAGTGCCATGTGACTACAGCTGTCAGCTAGCGTAACTGTCCGAATGTTGATTCGGCTACAGCTACCAACGACCAGCTTGTTCCAATGTCTTTGGAGCCTCCTAGTGCGAGATGACTGCACCCAGCAGGCAAACAAAGCGTAAGCCAATTAAAGTCACAATCAACAAGCCAAAATGTGTTTCTTTTACACTCTTTGGCGTATGATCGTCAACCAGTATGCTGCATGCGTCTTTCATCTCATTTCATGTCATGGCTATCGGTCAGATCGCCTCTCCACATCTCCTTCTCGACCCTGCTTGGGCCAGACACAGCTTCGATGTACTTGCAGCTCCTTCCAACTGAGCCACTGCTTGGAGCAGAATTACGGATCAACTTCCTACGTTCATCTAAGCTTTGCCCGCCTGCTGTTCGAAGTAGCTGCGATCCACAACAGCAGGCGCCAATTCAACAAAGGGAATCCAAAATAGAAAAGAAGGAATGCCTCAAGGATGCGCCAGGAAGGCACACGAGCACTGCCACGGCAACCTTCCAGAAGTGAACTACACCCCGCGATTCCTAAGCTAAGCTGGTTGATCTTATTAGGTCATATTAGGTCCATCATCCCTGGCTTGCGGACCCCGAATATGACAGAGCCTGTTCAAATTGATGGTCAACTGCTTAGACTTCCTGAAGCTGCCAGCCGCCTTGATTTGTGCTTTCGTATCAAAGGCCCGCACCAGCACGAACCGTGGGGCCGCAGCCAATGACGTGAGCTGTTGGAATAAGTCCTGAGGCAGCACACCACAGCAAGCCTGCTAGGCATGTGGCCAACTTGTACGCTCGCAAGCTGTCGCAAGCTGATGTTTTCAATCATGAAGCAAAGCCATCTGCAGGGATCTGCGAGGTACTGGGCAGGAGTAAGAATGCAGGTATCTTGACACCTCTACCTGGCGCTGGTATAAACTTCCAAGGGGCTGGACTGCTAGGCGAGCTTCTCTGTTCAGAGAACTAATATATCAATTTCGGGCTGTGCCACGTACGGGGAGGGGGGTTGGGGCAGGCAGTTACCTTGCCAGACGAGGGTTGGGATGTAGCACCTGGATACAACATCCTGGCTTGATGATGGATTGCTTGGGAAATATCTGCAACGAGCGGGCACGTGTAGCCTATGGATAAAATAGGCTCAGTCTGATAGCAACTAATGCTCAACAAAAAGAAGATTCCGGTTCACTGCTCGCAAGGTATTACACGCTGCTGCACAAGCATCCCAAATGGCAGCATTTTGCATCTTGCTATGAAGAACCAACTGAGCCACACGAAACCCTAAACGTCAAGGCTTGAATCCCCCTAAACCCTAATCCCCTTTGAGCCCAAGAAAGCATGCCTGAGGCTCCCACAACAAGTACAACCAGATACGCTGTGAGAATGCCGCCGGTGAAGAGGATGTACGCTACCAACACCTTGCAGTATGGTAAGAATAGTAACCATAGTAATCATAGATAGTAGAGGATAGTGGTAGATAGTAGAGATAGTAGTAGTAGTAGTAGTAGTAGTAGTATAGTAGTAGGAGGAGCTAAAGTCTAAACTCCTACTATCCCCTTAATAACCCCTTTAGTAGTCCACTATAGAATCCTGTATATAACCCCCTTTGAGGAGTTTAGACTGTAGCTAACTGCTGGCATCGATTCTGCCAACTCAGAGCCCTGATCTCCCGCACAACGCCTGAGAGCATGCCAGCGCCGAGGCGCAGACCGCAATGAGCCCCTTCTGCCCGAAAACGTGCCTGGCTGCAGTAACAATAGCAACAATAAGACTAAAGATAGTAATAATAGTAAGGACCATACAAGTAATAATCGTAATAACAATAATACGAATAATCGTACTTGTAACACTAAGAGTAACAATAGTATCAGTAACACTAGCAGTAATAGGAATTAATGATAAGATAATAGCGAGAGTAGTAGAAATAGTAGTACTAGTACTAGTACTATTATTAGGTGTTGTAGTAGTAGTAGTAGTAGTAGTAGTAGGAGTAGTAGTAGTAGTAGTACTAGCACGATTATTAGGTGTAGTAGTAGTAATATGAATTATTGATAAGAAGGCTGTGTGGCCTGCCCAGCTCCGGGTAAGAGCACTTCTCGGAGCTGAGCACCGAGTGGCCTCAGAGAACATGCAAGACATCACTTGAAGCTGAAAACCACAAGGTTTAGGGTTTACGATTTGGAGTATCAGGTTTAGGATTTAAGGTTTAGGGTGTAAGGTTCTTTTTTTAGAGTTTAAGGTTAGGGCACAAGGTTTAGGGTGGGGCAAGGCAGTACCGAAGCAAAGGCAAGCACATAGGCAAGAAACGGCTTGAAATCTGTGGCCGCTGCTCATCCACAGAACCTTCCATCAGGCTGCACACAGGATCTAGGCCATGCGTTTCCGTCCACAGGCATGCTTTCAAGCATATGGTCTATGCCTGCAGCAGCGTGTACCGATTTGCAACGGCAACCACACCTCGTCACGAGAATTGAATTTTTGTATAGTTACCATAATGGGTATAGTAGTTAATAAGGTTCCCCCCAATAGTAACTTGACTTAAGTTCCTTCAATCCCTATATTCTCCCAATGGATTTTACCAGCTCATGGCTCGCCACAGGTGCTCCGTCTATCCTGGGCCTACACACATAGGGTTATATTGGGGTTAATGATATAGAGGGGTAATATTGGGGGCTATATTGGGATAATGGAAAAGAAAATGGAAACTACTATTTAGGGTTTAGGGTCTAGGGATGTATGATGGATTCCTCAGGAAAGGTTTTCCGAAAGCAGCGGATAATAGGCCCCAAGAGCCAGCTGTTGGCCTGACCGTTGCTTCAAGCATGGCTTTGCTACACTCCTAATTATTCCGGGTTGCTGTTCAGGAGCTTACATGAAGTTACCATAATGGGTGTATATATATATATATATAGAATTGGTTTCCCAATATAGTAACTTAAATTAAGTTTCTTGACGGCAACCCAGTATATTAGGTTTAGGGAACGCTTTCATGCACAGCTGCCACATGGCGTGAGGCCTGAGTCCTCTGCCCATAACGAGGAGGCCTGAAAGCAGCCCTGCATCGGCCATTGCCCGCGGCATTGCCAACAGACCTGGAAGAGTGACCAGCCATGACATGAAATCAGGTCCCTGATATACACAAGGCACCCATACTTCGCCACTCTTTCTGCCGACTCTATGGCTGAGAGCTCCGGCCAGCACCCAGCAAGTTGTTGAGCAGGTTGAGAATTGCCTTCAAGGGCCCCAGCATGCTCGAATGCTGCTTGTCGGAAGTCACCATCCACAAGAGCCTGTTCCAGCTAGCCTTCCCCCAACATGATTTTCACCTCACACACCATCCCTGCTTGGCTCCGCCCGGCCTACCGGCCTTTTACGCAAACCCAGCAGCATACATCATGTGCAGCACTAGTGTTCTGTCTTGCCGGCCTCGCAACGCGTCTGCCGTGAACCTCCGTAGCGCGACAACCGCAGCAACGGGTAGACCAGGGCCATGGCACTGGGAGGCCTTGGCTGACGACCAGCAATTTTCTGTTGCAATTGCCAAGTTGTGGTGCCCAAGGCTACCAAGCAGATCCTAATACCCTCTCGGGGAACCTTTACGTGGCTCTCAAGCTCCGGAGGTACGTGCACAAAACCACATCTCCATGGGCCATATCTTTTGAAAAGCCCTCATGATTCAAACACGTCTTTCCAAGCCCGACACACAAGTGAGGCGGTCAGGGAGCTTTGCCCTGCACCTGCACAAGAGGCGCAAATTAGCAAACATGGAGATTGCAATGAGGCGAAACTGACCATGCGTGATCAAGTGCAGCTGCCTGTTGGAACAGCACACGCAGACGCATTGTCCGTGGGTGCTTCAGAGAGCTCTGATAGGGTCTCCAAGTCTCTTCCTGACGCAGGCATGCTCTTGGACTGCTGACAAAATAATCGGAGGCGTCGGTGATCTCCTTAGGTAAATGAACCCAGACTACCTCCGTTTGCGAATCATGTAGATACACATGTATCTGGCAGGGTGGCTTCTTGAAGTAGCGAGCTGGACGAAGAAAAGAAAAGCGTTGACAAAGGTACAATGTGTTTCCATCACAGCCTTCTTCAGTGAGAACCCCCAGAAAGGACCCACCCCATTGAGAAGCTTTACGCCCTTTGGCCCGGACCCCACAATGCATATGCACACCCCACATATCTCGACATGGTAGTTTCAAAAAAGGGAACCCCAACACAGGCCCCAATGCACAGAAATCCTAATTACGGGAACCTCCATGAAGACGATAAACATGACCCCACCCCTCCAAAAGCACACATGTATGTGTATATATATATATTACATACTTTTTATCTGTATGTCTTGTAATAAAATGAGCCCTAGGCTGAATTTGTAGTATACCCTTTAATAGGTTCAACCAAAATTTAGTCCGTAGCTCATATGAGCTATAGTCTAAAGTCCTTAAGGGAGGGTATATAAGGGATCATGGGGACTACTATAGGGTTTTTAGGGGGATACTAGGAGTCTAGACTATAGCTCATATATCCCATGTAGGCAGATCGCCAGGAATCAAGAATCGAGACCCGCCAGGGCCTCCAGCTTCGAGGGTCTCCTCCTCGAAGCCGGCTCGTTGGCCTGTTGCCTACAAGCTAGGTGGGGTTTAGGGTTTAGGGTTTGGGTTTAGGGTTTAGGGTGTAGGGTTCGGGCATATTACCAAACACTAATGGAAAATGGGATTTGCCAGGGGTATGGGGGGGACGGGGAGGGGACGTCGATGAAATTGTAGTCCCGACCAGATATTTTGGATATCTGGGGCTGTTCTTCTCAACAGCTAATTTTCACTGTGGACTTCAAGGGACAACGTGGCTCCAAGGACAAGACACAGGCAGGCTGAAGAAAGGGCCTCCATGACTCTATGTGACATAGGCTTGTCCAACCTTCCCAAACTGCCCCTTTCTGACCTGCTTGTGTTCATCAGCACCTTTTCTCCATGCGTTCCAGAATCCGTCTTAAGCTTCTTTGATGCTGGCTCTCCAGAGCTAAGCCCGGCAGTGAAGAAGCTCCTAGCCGGAGTTTTCTCAAGATTGCAAATCCTGTTTTCGGGATGCGGGGCCGGCATATGGGGGGGCTTCCTAAGAATTAGGGGTCCTTTTGGGGTCGCAATAATCAAGATGACAACATTTTGAATTCTATGCTGGGGTCCGCCTTATTTATGGAAACCAACTATCATGTCCTAAACATGTTCAAATGACTTGGAAGGTGGCTGCGTCAATGAACACAAGATCGCAATCTAACATGCCGATATGCCCTTGAAGCCTTAAAGTTTACAACCTGGTGGTTTTATGTACGCCCCCAGTCCTGAGGCTGCGCTGTTTGGCCAAGTTCCTGCATCATTCGGAACAACCATGCAGGGCTCAAAATGTTGAGGATTGGCCGTCCTTCGCCCTACCTGTGAAGCCACCAGACGCTGACTAGCCAGAAATGCAAAACCCATCTTATAATGCTGGAGCCCCAAGTGAGAATGCCAACTGGAATTCCTGCTGCCCGCCGAACTAATGGATACAAGGTTGTTGCTGGGTATAGTGTTTGGAAAAGAATCATGTTCGTGACGCCTAAGTTAGATCCACTGCGCTTGCAAGGAAATCTCCTGAAAGGGATGCTCCAACCAACAAGTACATGCTCGGGCAATGTCCCACATTTACATAGTCTACGATAGGGGCATAGCTTCTTATCTACAGTATATTTATTCTCCAACTCTTAGTGATTGGATACCCGAAGCCCTAAATCCTAAACCCCAGCCCCAAGTCCTAAACCCCAAATCCTAAACCGCTTGCCTAAAACCCTTATCTGAGCCAAAACCTGAATTCAGCCTCCAGTAAGAGTTTTTGAAATGCGCGGCCAGCTCTGTCGAAGTGAGTCAACATGTGCATTGCGCATAGGGTTGGTTTAGGAATTTGGGTTTAAGATTTAGAGTTGAAAGTTTAGAAATTTATGTACTTAGTTGCAGAGCCAAGCCAGAGAAGGGCAGGGTACTTCCATGCTTCCGGCTTGAAGAGGACCCTCAGCAGCTCAAACTATCGCAGAGCGCGGGGCTCCAGTCTCGCCAGGTACAGTGGCGCTGGTCCAAAGGAGCACAAGTCGAACGCAAATTGCCTGCCTGCAGCATTCAAACACGCAAACTTAGCTTGTCGTCAAGGCCAGTGCCTCGACGCAAATGATCCATCAGAGTTGGCACTGGCTGCTCGGGCTTCAAATTGGCCTTCTCCCTCAAGCAATGAAGGGCACAGCGCAAGAACTTTCTTTGATTCGCCAACTGGATTTGGCTTTTTGGCAGAGATCCGCGACTGCTATGCACGCTCTCTTGCGCTGCTCGAGTGGGTGAAGCAGGGTCCGTAGTGCTGCAATGACAGTGGCCAGGGATGACACCTCTTCCAACACTGCTTGCCAGCCGTCCTGTGTCTCGGCCATGCTTAGACGCAGCTCAGCAAACATATGGCCCACACGATAGCAATCTGTTTTCATGGGATAGCGACGTTTCTTTTGCAAGGCATCGGGGCAACAGCCGCACCAAGTCCCGGGCGTAACATCATGGAGAGAAGTGTCATTCCAAATGCGAGGCGGCTGCAGGCGCAAGGCTACGTTCCTCGCTTTGATGTCGCCGTGCGCACATAACATGGAGTGCATGCAAGCGACTCCTTTGCACACTCGCGACATTGCCACTTCCAATTTTGCAACAGTTTTTGCGTTGCTACCTGCCACTTGTAATGTGTAGCCAACGTTCCCGAGACCAGCCCGTTCTCTTCCACAACCGCAAAAACACGCACGACGTGGGGATGCTGCAGCCTTTGCAAGATGTTCGCTTCGGCCAACAGCGACTCGCGGTCCTGAGCGGCTTGTCCTGGCGCAAGATTCGCTTGATCTTGCCGCAACAGTTTTGCCGTGGAAGGCTGGCCCCCAAACATTGTTTTCAATTTTCAATACATAGGCCATCCTGCCTTGGCCAAGTTTCTTTCCCAGGCGGAGGTCATGCATTTGCACACGGGGCAAGGCACTTTTGCCAAGTGTTTTCCATGAGGTTGCTCTCAGCGACTCCCTCCCTGGGCCAAAGGAGTAGCCCTTCCTGGCTAAAACAGCTGGTACATTGTAGGCACCAGGTCCTGGAGCACCTCTGTCACCAACCCCACTTCGGGGAAAGCGGTGAGCTCGTGCAAAGGACATGGCGCTCACGTGTGCTCACACGGCTGGAGGATCTGCGTTTAATGCATAGTGTTGCCATGGTATACTAATTACAGGGCAGCCTTGCATGATGCCAAATGATGAACCAGAGCATGCTCTACCACACAAAACTGCGTGATCCCATGATGGCCTAGCGAATGCATGATACTCCCCATACTATGCCAACAGCCATGCAGTACTGGGTCGAACTAACTAAACTATGCATCCTCCCATGTCCAACACGAGGTCGGATACCCTTGAAGCATGCAAAGAAGCAGCAAGCCGCCGCCGCCGCCGCCGCCGCTGCTGCTGCTGCTGTTGTTGTTGCTGTTGCTGTTGTTGCTGTTGTTGCTGTGGCTGTTGTGGTTGTTGTGGTTGTTGTTGTTGTTGTTGTTGTTCTTCTTCTTCTTGGTAGTTTTATTGGTGTTGTTATTGATATTGCTGCTGCTGCTGCTGTTGCTGTTGCTGTTGCTGTCGCTGCTGTTGCTGCCGTGGTGGTGGTGCTCGTTGTCGGCGGCAGAAGTGGCAGCGTTAGTAGCAATAGCTCTTGCAGCTATTGTGAAAAAACCAAACATGATCGCCAGAGCAAGGAGTTTAGTACAGAAAATGGTATCCAAGACTGCTCCCATCTTTGCCGCGAGGCGGGCCACGAGGAGGAGCCTCACCGGCGAGCTTCCGGCAGATCTCCTCCAGGCGCTTCGCCTGGGAACATGAAAAGCAGGATTTCAAAGAGTCAACTTATTTAAGGCCTTCGGGCAACAGTGTGCTGCCACCACAGCAGGCTTCAAAGGGCAGAATTCTCGCACTTGCTTAAACTCCTACGCTCAGAATAGCGGTTGAGATTCTGGCTAGTCGCGAGATGTGAAGGCCAGCAGAACTTCAGGCATGTTGCTAGCACTCAACCAGCGGTACAAGAATAAACTGTCTTCGGCAGCTGGAGATTTTTCTATGGCAGTGCAGCAGGGATTGTACTGGACGACAAGAGCGAGAAGTTTACAAGGCAGCGGCAGTAGACGGTCGAGGCCAAGAGAGCCAAAAACTTGCACTTAGAGATCATAAGCAGAGTTCTGGGAGCTGACTGGTCAACGTTAGATCACATCTGCATTTGCATTTACAAAGCCCTGAATTCTTTTTGGAAAACGAGGTCAGCACGTTCTGCGGCATGGCGGCTCCTGGAGGGAAAACAAGGTGGGCAAGCTAAATTGTCAAGCCAGGCAAACGTACCTGCATCGTCGTTCAGCAGAAAACAGAAGACGTGCAGCCCCTGGGATCTCCAATCGTGAAGTTGTTGCGCGTAGCCTCGGTCTTGGAATGAGTTCCTGCGTCCAACGAATCCTTTGATTGAAGAGCAACAGGGAATCAACTCTACCTACTCCAAGAGCAAGGCACCCGCGAGCTCGTCGTCGGAGTAGCGGTACTTATGGGCATCCTAGGCACATTGCCACCTTCACAACACTCATCCCATACGAAGCCATGTATGCTCCAACAGTACACACAAGTACCTAACGGATGACAGCAGACCAGGCGGCGTTGTTGCCGTGTAACCGCACGTACACGTAATCCGCCGTGTGGAATGTCTGCAGGAATGAGAAAGGAGGCGTGGCTCATAACCCCAGATGCTCACGGAAAGAAGTGCCATGTGCAACCAGGAGTACAGCGGAGCATTACACTCACATCGGTTAGTGACTGCTCGTCAACAACTACTATGCCTGGAGCGGCTCCAACGCATAAGTCTCGAAGTGCTGAGTGTCTGCAGACGTAGCCCGGCCCATTGCATTGGGATGATGGACCAAGGCCTGGAAATCTTTGGTTAGGAATGCTTGGCGTAAGGTCAGGAGGATTTACTGGAGCAATTCAGCCTGGTTGCCCAGTTTTTGGCCCTCATGAAGCTCAAGCAGTCTGTGTCCTCAAACCAGGACGTGTGCCTGAACTCGAAGGCAACCTCGCCAGTGCCAAAGACGCGCTATGCATCAACACATGCTTGCTCATGTACATGACATCCCGAAGCGATAATAAAGTGCAGAACAACAACGCATTTTCCACAAGTACTGGGCATTCTCTCCATGTAAATTGAATTACCTCACCTTTCCTTTCATTTTTGCACGTCATGTGTTTGGAGTATGCCCAGTCGTCAGGATACCGCCGAGATGCCAAGCGGCGCGGTTGAGGCGAGCCTCTTCAGGTAGGGCTTCGAGAGCCTTGTCCACCTGCTCTAGGATCTTGACATCTGCCTGATGCAAGACCACAAAAATAAAAGCATTTCTCCGAAACAGGATCCCCCTTTGCACCTGATTCTTTGGGTATGTACATGCAAACCCTCCCCCCTAACATTAAATACTCCTGATACATTGTAGCATAACACAATAGGAGTATCAAATGTTATCAAATATTAGGGGGTGGGATCAGATCTGATGCAACAATGGGCCAACACGCAGCAGTGGATTTCATCCTCTGGGACCTTACAAAACGAACCATGTAGAACAACAAAATAACACCTTTTGTTATAGAGGTTTTTGGGGATCTGTGGCTTAGGATTACCAAGAATTACGGATCTATAACAAGGACTATAAGATTTTGCTCAGAGGCCCCCTACTTATGGAAGTTGCTTTCAAATAGGATCACTGCACCGTAGACCCTACACCCTAAATCCTAAACCCTAAAACCCTAAAGCCCTAAACCATTCGGAACCCTAGCCTTGAGACTTCTCGGGCACTGAAACAACACCGGACCAAGATGTTTGCCAAGCCTCAGCCAGAACGACATTCATGTGGGTTTAGGGTTTAGGGTTTAGTTTTAGGGATTAGGGTTTTATGGTTTTAGAGCTTAGCGTTTAGGGCTCAGTTGTGGTCCTATAAACTCCTCTCCCCTAATACAAAACCCCCCACCCCCCTACTTTTACTCACAGTGGAAGTATTTAATATCAGGCGGGGTGGGGGTGTTGAATGTGAGGAGGAGGGGATTACTCAACCACTCGCTCTGCGGGGGCATAGCTTTGCACAGACGCCCCACAAGACGAAGCCCAACACTGGCCCTTGCCGTAGGGGTTATTCTCAAAGTTATGGTCCCCCTTTCAGATATGGATAAAACTACCGCAGCTCTTGTTTTGGGGCACCAAAATGGGACCTAATTTTGGGAACACCCATGGGCTTGTCTACGCTTGCCTATCACTGCTTTGCGAAATGCAAGTTTTCTGCTTCTCCCGGCTTTGTTTGGGACGTACCATCAGATGTCCCAGCAGCCCGGCTACGCGCTGGGCAAAGTGCCGCAGGGACTCCAAAGCAGCAGGATTTGCTGGTGATCCGGCGTCATGCGTCACCGTTTTTGGTGCCTTCAAACGAACATGGCTGTGGCAAGCTACATGGGGGTTTCCAGGGTCTACATTGGGGTCCCCCCAATTCGGGTTAAAAAGGGATAATGGAAAAGAAAATGGAAACTGCGGGCCGTATCAGCTAGCAGCTAGGCCAGCAGCCTGTGGTTTCTCTCTGTTAGCTTGTCGGAGCAAACCGCATTGTAAGGATTCGATTCCATCTTCAGCCCCTGATGCCAAAAGCAAATGACGTAAAATGACTTGAGGCATGACACCTCCAACAATCCGGCAACATTGTCACAGTTGCAATCGTTATTCTCCTCACTTCTGGCAACTGCTGCTCCTGCTGCTGCTGCTCTCACAGGGCAGCTGCTGCTAGGCTTGCGCTGTGATGGCTGTGATGGCCTTCAGGCCCATGAGGAAGCCTTCAGCACATTTCCTCCGCCATAGGGCGATCGTGTCTGCAGAAGGCACGCCTGCAAATCCCAAGAACAAACAGCACAGTACAGTTCTTGCTTCAACAAATACAAGTCAAGAGTGCGGCAGATTACTGATCTGATCCTGCAGATTGCCTATTACATGCCTTGACGCTGCTTCAATACCCCAGCAGAAGAACAAACTCTGAATGCACGGTTGTCACATAAGTCATAAGTTGTCGCAGAAGGGGAGTTCTGTCCAATGCAACTTTAACGCACGCCTCAATCCCTATGGCAGCTCTGACTTTAAACATGAGCTGAGTCTGATCACATGGGAATTCATACCACAGTTACCAACACAAGGACTACTGCGTCATGCTTGCCAAAGCACCGTAAAAGCTGGAATTGACCTCCACCGCCCAGAAACTCTCCTGGTAGCATTCCTTTGTTATCTCCCAGGTGCCCCGCAACAGAAAGTGTCTGGATTCTGTCCACACAAAATAAGGCCCTAAGCCCTCAACCCTATGAGAACCCATGACCACGTGTTGGTGCAACCTTTGCAAAAGGTGCACAACCAACTTTGTGGGAGATTCCAGCGCCATGAAGCTTTGCCGACATAAGTCATTACTATCACTATTTTGACTATCATTACTCTTATTACTATTACTATAACCATTACTACTATTACTTAAGCCAAGGTTCAAGCTGATCGTCGCCCCTTTTCGCATTGCCTGCATGCAATGAACATCATCAAAGCCATCTTCCGCTGCAGTCCACAAACTTTACCAGCAGCACAGTTTCTTCTGGCTACGGCTACAGAAGTGTTCGTGGTCGCGCTAGCCATCTGCTAACAGCTTGATAGCTGCGTGTAGACCTACAGGTCAGAGTTTCGATGAAGGACTGAGCCCAACCATCGCCAGTTTGACTGAGGCTCTGTTCACCTGATTGCTTTCCAAATGCATCATTCAGCTGGAATGCAGATCCTAGAACATGTTGCCAGTTGACCTCGAAAATGGTCCACAACTCAAGCCAAAGGCGGAGTGAGTCAGATAACAGTCACAGTCCACTCTGAAAAGCCGAATACATCTTTCCTTGCCTGGATAGAAACGACCGGCCCAGTGCGTGCTGGAGAAGCCAGCAGTCCCAACGTAGAGGCTACCCAGCACCGGATGCGACATGATTTTCAGGGCTGTCGCTCCCCATAAATTCTCTTGCTACAGGTACATTCCACAGAACGATTGGTCGCAAAGGGTATCCACCCTGCCATTACATTGTCATTACATTTTCAGGGTCTACGCTTGCAACCGGGGAGTGTAGTGCTCAAGGTAGGTCAATGCTCTCCTTCTTGTAATGATACACTCAGAAATCGATTAGGAGCCAAAGTGCAACGGAAAAAAAATGAGAGAGTTCCACTTGCAACCTCTTGCAATCAAGTCATGTGTTGTTATGATCAGCATAGAGAGAAGCCTCCCTGTACGAAGACTGCAAACCATATACATGCATTCACCCACATGACTCACATAATGATAATGAGATTACACCCTAGAATGCAAGGACGAGGTAGAGCACCAGTGGCCTGTCTCTCAGCAGAGGAAGTGACTTCTGGAGCCTGCAGGCTTGTGGTACTGCAGCTTTTATACATGAATCTCTTCCCGGATCATTGTCAACCCACGTAACGTCTGGGAGTCTGGCATAGATACATTGCAAGAAGGCAGCGGTTCTCTGACAATGGGGCATGGCTTTCTTTAGATGTTGGGGTAGGCATCACTCATCGATGCAGTAGGTTGCTCTTTGAACCTTTGGTTGCTGTTAATGGGATATAATGAGCATATGTAGTAATTAATAGGCTTTCCCCAACATAGTAACTTAAAGTAAAATCCTGAACAGCAACTCAGTTTGTGGACCCATGCCGGCAAAGAGGGCTCGAGGACTGGCGGTGTCAGAAATCTTGACTGGATCGACCCTATGTCACTGCGTAAAATGTCCGTGACAATCTCCATATGAGCCAGAGTCTAAACTCCTAGTATCCCCCTTAATAACCCCTAGAATAGTCCTCGTCCTCTATATAATCCCCTATATAAACCCCTTTAAGAGTGTAGACTATAGCTCATATAATAGTGATACCTAAAGACGTCCAATATAGGACCATCATCCCCATACAACCCCTGTATGATCTTACACAACCATGATTCTGGACCATAATCCTTAGGTATCCCCTATATGCTCCCTAGATACCCACTACATAACCATTGCTATTGGCCACAATCCTTATGTAACCCCTAACCGATCCCTAGATAACCCCCTTATATAAGCATTGTTACGGACCATGACACGCCACAATCTTAAACCTCAAACCCTGAACCCT
>CAJNIZ010030102.1:55245-70161 GCA_905231905.1 Symbiodinium pilosum
AACTATTTTCAGGAACCTTGTAGTATATAACCCTTATACAACCCCTGTACAACCCTATAAAAATCCTATACAACCCCTTTATAAGCCCTACGCAACCCCTTTATAACCCCTGTATGAACCCTACATAACCCCTAACTCCAAACCCAAAACCCTCCATAGCAGCTTCCTTTCTCTTTTCCATTATCCCCATATAACCCTAAACCCTAAACTCCCTTTAAAGATAACCAGCTGCTGCAGCCAAGGTACATGGCCCCTTCTTGCCCAAGCTTCTTGGTGGACCCCTGGCAAGGCTTGCAGATTAATCTTTATATAGGGGTTATGTTAGCGTTATTTAGGCTAGAAATGGGGGTCTATAGGGTTATACAGTGTTGTAGAGGGTTCTATAGGGCTATATAGGGTTATATTTGGGATTTTATATGGACTAACAAAAAAAGTATATTTAGCGACTGCATGAGGCTTGAATGTCCTGTCCTGAGCCTCAAGAGCTGCACTGCCCCACCCAGGCGGGGGTCGAAGACCGGGCGCTTAAACTCAGAAACCTCACGGAGATTGTGGGTCAACACATGGTCCTGAATGCATGCCGCTATACTTAAAGCTACAGAAACTTTGTAGT
Source organism: Symbiodinium pilosum (assembly GCA_905231905.1). Lineage (NCBI taxonomy): Eukaryota > Dinophyceae > Suessiales > Symbiodiniaceae > Symbiodinium > Symbiodinium pilosum. The sequence continues at coordinate 55,859 of CAJNIZ010030102.1, forward strand.
ATCTGCCTTCGGCGACGTCTTTTCTAATTCCTGGCCCATGCCCGCGGCAAACGTGGCGCAGCAATTGCTGTTCGAATGATGGCCCCTGTGCTCAAGCCTATTTGAGCTATAGTCTAAGCTCCTAGTATCCCCCTTAATAACCCCTATAGTACTCCCCTATATAACCCCCTTTAAGGAGGTTAGACTTTAGCTCATTTAGTCAGCTTTTCAGGCCACGCAAGCTTGTCCTGAACGTCTATGCTTTCCCCACGTTGCAACATAAGGACGAAAATATCCGGATGCAATGGCCAAATATCTCTGGAAAAAGACGCGCAGCTGTTGTGACTTGCCTGCTTGCTGGCTTTAAACTTTGAAGTGACGACGTCCGACACGGCCGCATAGGTGCTTCCAAGTTCTCACGACTAGACAGGTGTAGCTAGCAGGCCAACTTGTACCGTTTCTGTAAGGCATTACAAGATATGGTAGTTTCCCTAAACAGGGGGACCCCGACATAGACCCCAAAATACTGTAGTCTTATTTGGGGGGCCCACCAAAACATACCCATAATTTTGGGAAACCCTCGTATAAGGAGGTCTGCCTGGCTTTGCAGCTGAAAAGCCCATCCACCAGCCCCTCCACGTTGGGAGTCTCGCGCGATGCGCAGTCGGAGAACACCATCCTTAGGCTTGCCATTTAGGGCTTTATATAAGGGATTATATAGGGGCATAATATTGGGGTTCTAATGGAAAAGAAAATGGAAACTACTACTTAGAGTTTGGGGATTAGGGTTTAGGGTTTAGGGTTTTGCTAATGAATCTGCCGAGCAATCCTTGCACCTTTGAAAAAATGGGTGGGGCTTCCAAGAATTAGGGGTACCGGTACCTATTTGGGCGTCCCCGTAGTCAGGTTCATAGTATTTTGGGGGGGTCTATTTTGGGGGTCCCCCGGTTTTGGGAAACTACCAACTCAACTCCTGCGTACATGAATGCCGCCATCATGGATTCCTTTCTTGCAGCCATGGCTTGTCATGGATCTGCCAATGATTGGAAGCCGTGGGGACGTGAATTTGAGCATATACCCTCCTCAAAGGTAGTACCGCCAATGCTTCCTGCAAAGAATCCCCTACCCTAAACCCTAAACCCTAAACCCTAAACTAAACTCGGAACCGAAGACAGTGTCTTACCAGCTTCAAGATTCAAAGACCCAAGAGGCTTCGCCTCGGTCAAAACGAGCTTATGATGCAAAGCACCCAGGGCTCAGTGGAAAATAAAATGGAAACTACTAAGGGTTATATAGGGTTATATAGGGTTATATAGGGTTATATAGGATTATATAGGGGTTATAGGGTATATATAGGGATTATGTTGGGGCTATATTGGGATAATGGAAAAGAAAATGGAAACTACTACAGTATATTGGGGTAATATTGGGATAATGAGCATCAACAAAACAGAGACTTAAGACACGCCTCCATCGGAAGTCTGATGTTTGTATACTGGCAGCCTTTCTTCATTGTACTTTCCGGCGCTCCCACATGCACATCATCATGAACCAACCCACCAACCACTCCAGCCATAAGTTCCGCTGCGATACTGTAATCCCTCGCACGTTCAACCATTGTCTCCGCGCAGTGGCACTAGGCAAGTGAAGGTATCGAGCAGAAAATAGTTTTGGGACCGTATCAAGCCAGGAAGTCACATTTGGGGACTTGTACTATCACCAGTTGAAATACATCCGAATGCGGCACACGGGCGCATCACCAGGGCTGCTAAGGATCCACCACGGCGCGCTCCGAAACTTCCAGCACGGTACCCGGGTTCCTTGGAACAGATCATCATGGCACCTACGGCCATGAGATTGACCTCCCGAGTCTGGTCACCAGAAATGTACAGACTCTGGCAAGCCACAGATGGTAGATCCTCAGAAGCTAACCCTTCAAGAACGACGTTGAATCTGCGTGCAAGGGATGTACGCTCCGGAGCCCTGGGCGGTGTACTTCACATTACTTCACCATCAACCGTGCTGAGTGCAAATGCTTATCAGAGCGCGGTTAGTTCATTCCAGGCTCCGTCTTTGACCCATGCTACCCTCCAGTTCATGATGGCTTTCCTCCGTGCTCTACTCAGATTTCATCTCATCCTAATGCAGCACAGGCCTACTGTCTCAGCCGAGTCTCAAATAGCACATCACTGCAGATGCAGGCGACTGGTTCAAGGAGACAGCCACTTTGCAGAGCGCGCCGTAGAAGAAGGAACCTCACTCGACTCAAGCTTGGAACCCTGGCTTCTGTTCGCCGCTGTGAACGCTGTGGTGCAAGAGCCGAGGTCAGGGCCCTCTTGATCCATGCAAGGCCTGAAGGCAGGGCGAAGATGGGTCTCAGCTATGCGGACATTGCGCCTCTGAAGCGCACTCGGCCTGACGGCTTCCTCTTGGAGGACCAGGCCGCCTCACGATCACATCACGGCACATGATGGCACAACCCAACCTCTGCCATACGCAGTCAGCAACACTGTTGGCAGACGTCAGTACTCAGTACACCGCAAATGTTTTCTTGCTCCTGCTCCTCCTCAACTTGGTACAACCAGGCCAGGTGTCAACATGTCCGCAGTCTTCTAGGCGGCTTGAACAGAAAATCCTCCAATTTCTGGCAAAGAGGAATGTTCTAATGGGAACCCCAAACAGGGAACCCCAAGAATATAGTAGGAATATCATAGAATGTAAGGACCCTGACAGGTATATTCCTATCATATTCGTAAACGTTGGCAGGGGGAGCCTGAAGACTCGTGCAGCCGAAGCCAATGCTGCCCGCCTTCCTGGCTTTTCATTGCTTACTTAATGTGGACCCCTGATTAATACCCCAACTTACAAAACGTCTCATGACTTCCTGCTGCAGCTTGTGCAAAAGTGCTGGAGAGCTGGAGACCTGCCCTTTTTCATGCTTGCAGCTGCATGCGACCTGCTGGTGCACAGACGGGTAGCCGCTGGCCGCACCCTGCTCACTGAGACCTGAAGAGCTTTGGCCATGGAGGGGTCCAAGTCAGCCAGCTTCAGCGTGTTCATGATTTTGTCTCCGTCCAGCTGTGCGCAGCTGCGGGAGTTGCAGGAGCCTGGAAGCCGTTGCCTGAAAGAGTCTTGCAGAAATCCAGGCTGTTCATGCAACGTTGACCACGGGTATCTGAATCACCTCTCCCATGATGGCTGAAGCCACCCACCAAGTGCCCAGTATGCGCTCGAAAGGTCGCTTCAGATTTGCTCCTGGCTTCAAGGGATGCTGGAATCGTATCTTCCAGTGGCCTTCAAGCTGTTTCCCAACCACCTCGCCGGTGTCGCCTGCATAAAGGCCTTGCATCAGCTTCACCTCAGCATCTTCAGACAAATCTAGGCGAGTCAATTGGCTCGGGAGAAGTGACTCATGATTCTCCAGCCGAACTCCAGTAAATGGGCTGTAAGGAACCAAATAGATGTCATTCTCCTTGGCTACAGTTCGCTCCTCGAGCAGACTGCGGTTGCTCACAAAGCTTTCCACAGGGTAATATGCTCGGGTGGGCCCCGCGGACGGCACACTGTGAGGACCCAAATCGCTCAGCTCTTCCAAGATAAGCTTCGCCAGGATGTCCAGCTTTGCCCAGAAGCGGATGGATACCAAGTGGTCGTACCTACTGCGCATGCAGTGTCTCCAAAGCAGCTCACTAATCTGTAGCAAAATTCAACTGCAACTGGCCAGCATTGCACCAAGATGCTGAGTACGCTGGAGGCTGCAAATCACCAGTCCGCCACCAGCACTTTCCGATGCTTTGGCAGCGATACCTCGGGGAAACCGGAGCCTAGCGGAGACTACCGCAAGAATCAGACTTCCATGTAGACATGTTCTCCGTGCGCATGTCAGATAAATCGGCCTTAAGCATGGCCAGCCAGGTGCTTTTTTGATGCCGCTCTGCAGCTGCAGTGGCCAGACGGTCTGCATTCATGCCAGCCAGGGAGGTACCAAGGGCAAGCACTGTGTCAGCCTTGGCCTCCCACTCCAACCTAGCATGCAGGCGCTGAGCCAGTTCGGCAGACATCCCACAGCAGTTGTTCAAGATATAGCTGAAGCTAAACCCCACACAGAGGCTCAAAACCATTCTGGTGCAATGATTTCGGAACCTTCTACAGCAATAAGATACTCGAGCCATTTCTGGCCGAAGAGGCTCACCCAAAGCAACCCCCCGAAAAAATGCCGCTTCGCATGGCCATTCTGGCCAGGCAGCAAGTCCTGGAATAGGTCAGCACGCAGCTCGCCACTCATGGGTATGACGGGATTGGATGGATCGTACCTGCAGCGGCAGCAGGAGTGACAAAAAGGGCGCCGTTTGGTGAATTCAAACATGTTCAGCGCCCCATTCAGTTCAACATCCTGGTGTAGGGACGACAGATTTTCCTACTTCTCAACACGGGTGGATACGGGCGGCAATAGTTCACCCACCCCTCGAAAAACATCGGCTGTCAAAGCTAGGTCCCTCCCCAAGAAAGCCCGAACGTGAAAGCTGGAGAATGCAGCCAGCAAGGTCATCGTACGTCATCGTCATTCATCACCTATCATCAATCATGCTGCTGCTGCTGCGGCTACTGCTTGCGCTGGACGGTTGGGATCAACATGCCTGACGTACGAACGGAATACACTGTGGCCGGCATTGGCCGGCATCCTATGGCATCCCTGTTACAAGAGCGGAGGCTTCCTTTTAATCCTTAAGAGGTGGAACTGCCCCCACTCATAAAGCCTTGTGGTGAGCAGAGCGCCGACTTGATACCGGTACGGTTACTGTTCCCGTATTGCAGCCAGGAGACCATGAGCCATGGATCTCATTCAGGAGTTTCTGAGGAAAGCCGGCCTTTTGTGGTAGCCCATCATGGTTCTGCTGTACCCAACCACTCAGGAGCTCGGATCTCCTGCAGCCGCAGGGCAAAGAACTTGTGGAGCAAGCCTGCCTTGACGGTCTGCTTGAGCAGGTCACTAGTGTACAAACACATCCAACACAGTCTGAATGCCTAATATGGCCATGCTGGACCAGCTAAGACCTTGGTGCACTGAATCATTACCATAGCTCGATCGCATTCTTCAAGTCTCCAGAGCGCAACAAGGACTCGATGCATCAGGGTCGGCTGTGCCTGCAGCGAAACTGCGCTTGAAATCCCGTAGCAAGGCAATATGCAGCAGCACTGCAGCAGCACATGCGTCATCTTATCATGCTCCACGTTCTCCTACAAAACTTCACGAAGCAGTGCTGCAGCCAGGCTGGCAGGCAAGCGACTGGCAACACGTACCGTTTGTGAGTTGTTCCGGGCCATGTCTTTTCCAGACATTCCCTGCTCAGTTCTCTGCACAACACGTCACCGCCTCGTACGGCGATCGAAGCTTCGGTGGTGATCCATCAGCGCTTGCTGGATCCGCCTCGGCCACTTGCCAAACTCAGCTAAGACCTGGTGGAAGCAAGAACGTCGTGACGGACTACTCCATTCCCACTCAGCCGGACACATCGCCAGGCGTCTTGACTGCCATTTGGGAATCGGCAGCCGTCGCATAATCCAATACCCCAGCGGCTGTCGAGATTCCAGCACCTCTGCCGTGCTAAAAGCGGGTTAAAGATATTGATGACAATTACTGTCATCCTCTAACCAGCATATCTCAACGGCGGTGCCCTGACACGATTGACACTACCCTCTGAACTACCCACATCTGCCGACCAGTTTGTGCGGAGGAACCAGTATAAGCCACGACGGCGCTGGAAGTCTTCAGAAGCTTCACGAGGAGACGTACTTTGGCCCGCAATGACTCCGCATCATCCTCGAACTCATCCTCCAGGCTCAAAAGCATAGGCCTACTGCTTCATGTTTGGTCTTTGCATGCCATTGCTGTGTGAAAGACCACAAAGATTTCGGCTCCAGTTTGGACACTTCCGTGCGTGTCCTTGGACACTGATGAATATCCCGGTCGAGCCAACTCAGAGGACGTGTGAATTCTCTTTGGTGGGCTCAGGCCTGCACAACCGCAATGCCACACTTCCGAACAGCAGCTGCTAAACTAAAACATCTCAAACTGAAGGATGACTCCTTGCCAGAAACAATGGAAATCTGTAGACCAGAGGAGGCTGTGTCCCCTGAAGGTAGTTTCTTCGGGAGAAGTTGCTTGCAGGTCCTAATCGCAACGCAACAGAAGTTACTGCAGAATGCAAAGTCTCCGATTTGTGATTATGACTTACGAAGCAGCTGAAACAGGATAGCTACAAGTAAGATAATAAGCAGAACAAGATGTAAACAAGAAGACGAAAAAATCGGCAAGGGAGCAACCAGATCTCACCGGTCTTGTAATCGTATCAAATCCTATACAAGCTGTATATTGCACGGCTGTCAACGAGTTTGGAAGCTTGCATGTGCCGCAATTCATGTCTCCAAGATGGCCGCTTCTTCAACACTCTGGAAGTTTCCCATCAAAATCTCCCCCATGTGAAAAGTCAACAATCTCGAAAAGGCCTTCCATCTGCGGCAGGTAGCCATGGCTGGGAAGGCAGTCAGCCATGGCCGTGTCAGTTGGCGATGCTAAGTTGCTACTCTCAAGGCCTTTCAAATATTATTGGGGTTATATGGAGGATATATAAGGTTATATATAGGGATGAGCATAGAGATATACAGTTATATAAACTTTATATAGGGGATTATAAGTGGCATCACAGCTTTAAGTCACGTCAACTGGTTCAGCAGTTTCATAAGAGCGCGATCTGTTCCTACCATCTGTGTTTCGCGAGGATGCCAGACACCGACCCACTTCTGCTAGCACTTGAGTCGGATGCTACATGCACAGGATGGCGAAAAGGTTGGGCCGAAGTTCACTGAAGCCGGTGCGCTGCTCTCCTAAGCAACCTGCGCACCACCACTGGGTAGCATGAGTCATCAGCGTCCCACATGCATATGACATACTAAGATCCTACTCCTGGGAACAACATGCTCTGGCACCACGAAGGCTTCGATGATCTCGACAGTCTGATCAATCAGCTCCTGGGCAGAATGCAAAACCGACCACAGGAAGCCACACACAATTCTAGGATCAGGAAACCCCGTTATTTACTATATACCCATAATATGGTAACTTAACATTAAACCCTAAACCCTAAACCCTAAAAGTAGCTTCCATTTTCTTGTCCATTATCCCAATATATCCCCAATATAACCCCTACACAACCCCAATATGACCCCAATTCTGGTGTCCTCTGTGGAAGCACCGGAAACCTGGAGTCAATCTTCAAGTTGATGATATGTGAAAGAAAGGCCAGTACTTTGGGGAGCTCCCAAAAATTGGGTTACCTTTAAGGGGGATAAATTGGTTTTGCAGGGATATTGTAAGGATTTAAAGGGTTTGGGTTTAGAGTGCCCAAAATTACAGGTCCCTATAATCAGGATAATTCTAGTAGTTTGGAGTCTATATTGGGGTCTCGCTATTTAGGGAAACGACACAGGAATCCATATATCACCTATAGAGAGTAGCTTCCATTTCATTTTCCATTCGATTTTCCATGTGGTTCTCCATCATTCCAATATAAACCCTAGAAACCCCTACACCCTAATCCCTAAGCTACCATTTGCAAGCCAGGCGCTGGATGCTTGAGAAGTGCCAGCGGCGCTGGGCGCGCGGGAGATGGGCCAAGGATCTTCCCGAACTCCGGGGCAAAGCGGCTTGGCCCTGGCACAGGGACTTCTGGTACTGCCTTTAGGCACCTGAACCCCCCATACACCCTATATCCCTATATATCCATATATCCCTATATATTTCTATGCATCCCTAATTTCCCTATAGAGTCCCCATAGAAACCCGACATTGTCTCAGCCGTGCCGAGCCTCCAGGTGTCCGGCCACGGCCTTCCAACAACCCAATGCACACAGAGAAGCGAAGCTCATTCTTCAACGGGGCTTAGGGTTTAGGGTTTAGAGCCTTTCGGGATTCTATAGGGATGATATAAGGCTGTTAAGGAGATGTTTTCATTAAGTTACCATGTTACGGGTAAATAGTAAATAAAGGGATTTTCTAATCATAGCAAGTTAGCTAAAGTTCCTTAACAGCAACCCAGGATTTTCCTGTACCATCATGATACCAACTCGGCCATGCACAACCTGCCTTGCGACCAGCTTTCTCCAAGCAACGGGTTCAGAAGTGCAGAGTCTTTATCCCCCTTGGGACGTGCTGAGCTCAGCTAATCTGTGCTCAGCACTAAGGTCATGCAGTAAAAGAGTTGTTCAGTGCTTAAATGTTGCCGCTGTCTCAGAGCTAGCCCTGTGAGACTGCCAGCATTTCAATTGAACGGCTTTGTGCACAGGGTGCAGCCGTCACCTCATTCAAAGGGAGATCATCGACAAAATCGATGGGAAGCGCAGAGTGCCAACATCTCTGAAGAAGCAGTACGACAATCAGAAACAAGTCTGCTTGCACAACCTCTCGAGCATTCCAATCAGCGCCAGCCCATTTCAGCGCTGCTCAGCTGTCATGCTTGCCGTAGACAGTCATCAGCACCACGCCGATGAATTGCAGCCCGAATGACAACCAGTACCTTTGTCTGCTCAACTTGGCTTTTAAGCAGCTGGAAATTGGAGGGCCAAAAAACGAAGGGCACAATAAGCCTACTGAAAGGCGACGATGCAAGATGCCCTTTTGTGTTTTTCGACACATCTTGTTTGCAGCTCAATTCCAGTGCTTTACGAAGGAATCTCAGTTCCGTGCAGAAGCAGCTGCCTCGGCCCGGAGATCTCCTTGAACCTCAGCACTCAGTCATTCAGATACACGGCACAGGAACAAGAAAGGCTTCTTGTATCTTATTCTGATCTTTACTTCTGGCCAGGAACACGAAAATCGACAGCATGCTCGCCACCACGATCGGCCCCACAGCATCCAGCGTGTATCCTATAGAGAAACCTGAGGATCAAAGTTGCTTCGTTTTGAATGCAGCAGAGTTGTCAGCAATACAGAACGCTGCATGTTGACAGCGACAAGGTTCTCAGCCCCGCAACCTGCATTTGCCCAAAAACCTGCTAAGGCATCAAGTTGTAAGCTTCTCGTAAATCATTCCAAGTAGCCAAGGGCTGAAATCCCAACCTTGGGGAGTCGGGCAACGCTTCTTGCAAAGCCTGTTGATGCGGAATCTAGTAACAGCTCTTTTGCAAAGTCTGTGCGCTATTCTGCATTTTGAAGCAGCTCATCACCAGGCAGGCCTAAACCCTAAAAACCCCATATAACCCTATATAAACCCTGTAGAAGCCTATATAAACCCTATATAGACCCATATAACCCTAAAGGTCAGACACTGCTTCCTTTGCCAGGCCACAATCATGAAGGAAAATCCGACGGCCCAAATGCAGCCGCTGAAGTAGGGAGGCCGGATCGCCTCAGGGCTCAACCGATCAAAAAGTGGGAGTTACTCGAGGGTGGAGACTTTGGGGGGATCCTTTTCGTTTGTTTGGGTCTGTTTTTGTTGGTGCGGGCACCGGGGGAAGGGGTCGGGGGGAAAGGGGGGGGGAAAAGGGGAGGGGGGAATGGGCGGGGGTGGATGACAAGTGTTTCATATGTTGCAATGTGATGCACAATGCTGGCCATGATGTAATGTGGGGCAAATCATGAAAAGTGAGGAACAGATAAAAGTTGATGAAAGGTGATAAAACATCACGAAGACGGTTGGAAAATCACGGAAATGGTAAAAAACTGCTGAAGGTCATGAAAATTCATGGAAGATGACGAAATGTGATGAAATCTGATGAAATATGATGAAACACGATGAAACACGATGAAACATGCTGAAATATGATGACATGAAGACTGGCATGAAAAACTAAAAACGTGATTGAAATCATGAGACTTGATACAAACAAGACGAACATGAGGACACATGACTAAAGGTGATAAAATATGACGCAAAATGCTAGAAGTGACGATGTTCTGGGCAGATCTTGAATTTGATAGCGTTTGATAAAACGTGTAGAGATATGATGAACAATCACGAAAATGATTTAGCTGAGAGAATATGTTTGGGGGGAGGGGGGGGTGCAAATCATGGAAAATGATGGACAATGATGGACAGGAATGGAACATGATGCAAATCATGAAAACAATGGACAATGAAACAAATGCATGGTATATGAAGCTAGTGATGAAGAATGGCAATAGCAATGAAAGTCACCAAGAATGATAGAAAATGTTGAACCATCATGAACAATGATAATGGTGATGAGATGCGATGGGCATGATAAAATGTAATGACAAAATGGCGGTAAGCCATGGACGAAAATCAAAATGCAATGGAACCAGAAAGATGATGTATCATGAAAACTGACAAAAACCATGGAACATGATGAGTGATTATGCAAGAATGAAAATGATGAACTATGATGAGAGATGATGAAACATGATGAATCATTGTGAAACATGATGAAGAATGATAGGCTGTGATAAAAGAACTTGAACTACAAAAGTAATGATTATAAAATAATGGCATATGATTAGAAGAAACTTCAACCATAATCATAAAAGTAATACTGGCAGTGAGAGCAAAAACATTAACAATAGTAAAGTAACACCAGCTGCAGAAGTAAGAGTTGTAAACTACCACCAGTAGCAATAACAATATTTCTAATATTAGTAAGTACGAATAATCTTCTGTGTGTATTTCTTTCTTTCGAGTCCTTCTTTCCGTCATTGATCATTCCTTTCGTTCTTGCTTTCTCTCTTTGCTCAATTTCTGTGTTCCTGTCTTTCTTTCGTTACTATATGTTACTATGATAACTACGAATGTTACGTTGTGTTGGTTTCGTTCTTTCTTTGTTTCTATTTGTCAGTCTGTCTTTCTTCCTTGCTCTCTTTCGTCCTTTCTTTCTACGGCCCTTTCTGTCCTCTTTTTTGTATGTCCATGTGTATCTTTCAATCTGCTGTTCTTGCTTTCTTGCCCTCTCTGTGTCTTTCTTCCCTGCTATCCTACTCTTCGTCCTTCTTTCGTGGCCTGCATCCACGGAACCCAGGCCTCATCGCCCAAAAAAAAGAGTGCCTTCTCGACATCATGATCCTTCTACATTCCCCCCCCGATAATCCTCTTATGGTCAAATCTATTAAGGGCCCGTGTTTTGAGAGATGCCCATGGAGGAAGTTTAGTGAGGTAGTTCCTAAAGTTATCCTTTTGTTTGCAGATTATATTGCGGCCCCTAAATTGTTAGGTGTACCAAAATGGGACGCTAACTTTGGGAACTACCCAGTGGATTTTAGTAATCTATCCTTCGACGTCCTGCGGCCATGCTGCCGAGTGAGGGATCGACCAGCCCGATGCGCGGGCAACAGCCGCATAAGCCAGGTAAATAAAGCTGGAACAGATATAGATCCTCGGTTTCCCAAATCAGGGGTATCCTTTTGGGTGGGTCCATATAACAAGGATTGTACTCACCGGACCCCTTGTAGCGCAGTGAGGTGCAGGAGAAAACTCTCCAGAACTGCTTCTGGCCGAGTCTCCCCAGGCACTGCGGAAACACGACCACCGTGGGGCGTGCATTTGGGTGCCGTTGATTGTAGATGGCTGCTGGCACCTTAGCGAAAACTGATGCCACAACGTGCAGGCTTGGTCAGCTCTGACCGCAGACCGACCAAGAGCTTTGTCCAAGGGGCGCTCTGTACACCTGCAAGAGCGCCGGCAAACAGGGCAAGGGCCACGCCGAGGAGTTTGGCCATCCGAGGCCGGCCGCCAATCGGCGTGGAGGCGCCTGCACCAGTTCATACCAGGTCATCTTCAAACAGCACAAGTTGCCCAAGCAAAAGCAACGCCAAAACTTCAACAAGCAATTCCCGCCGCCTGATGGCACGCTCTCTAGGGACACGATGTCGCCGCTGCCACTCGAGGTCGCCTCAGATTCGGAAAGATAGCTTAAGCCTGAAAATGAGGCGTTTACAATCACCAAGTTTGCCACATCAGGTTTCTGGGCGCTCGGCCAACCTACCACAGTATGATATTCTTCACGCAATTGTTTCCGACGTTTGTATGCTACTGTTGATAGAGGAAATCTTGCACCACCCCAAGTCCTTAAAGTCCTAAGAATTATCGTAGTTTAGGGCCCCTGCATGGTGCAAGATTTCATCCATCAACAGTATTCCTGATCAACTCTTGAAATCAACCTGGTATGGCTTCATGTGAAAATCCAAGCAGCTCATGCTGCCACCGAGAAAGCTGACGATTGCCCAGACAATGTTAATCAGCATTTCTTGAGTTCCACTGCCTGCTGCCTATTCCCGCAAGCCGTTCCCGCAAGCATGGATTCAACAGTCTGAGCACTGCTGCTCTCCCACCCATCTTCCAGATGATGTTCCAACTTGAATCCCGTGGTTCACGAGGCCCGCACCATGTTGGGCTCGCTGGCATTCCGTGGCATGTAGACGTGGTGCCTTCAAGAACGTGCACTGGCAACATGTCTGAGGCTGGATGCTCTCAAACGCAAGGCCTTTTGCCAGAGCACTGTGTAGCAGAGCCCAGCAGCATACACTCAGAAATGCTGGCTCCAACATAATGAGCGCGTAGGCATAGAAGTCGTCACCCTAGATGCTACAGCCCAATTGCAGGCTTCGCACGACCGACTACATACCCCTACATACACACGCATATAGCCCTAATTGCCCATACATTAATACACTACATATCTATCTATAACCCTTGAAAAACCTCTTCTACCTTCGTATAACCCCATGACACCCCATATGCCCTGAAAGCCTGTCATCCAGGAAGGCGGACGCCGTCGCCGAGCCCGCACGGGGCTTTGGAGGCACCGGGCCAAGGGCAAAGCCTCCCACAGCCTTCAGGTTGCCTTGGCATAGAGGTTTAAGGTTTTTTTGGTTTAGGGTTCCAGAAATGACCAATTTAGGGTTTAGGGTTTAGGGTTCAGGTTGCTTTGGCTCGCTTAGAGGATGCTTATAATCACATGTTTGTGGGGTGGATAATATGACTATAGCGCTATGTGAGTCTTCTTTTGTTCGGAGATTGCTATCATTGCTGCTATACTTAGGTTTGGGCGGGAACTAAAATTACGAAAGTACTAGCTGGATCTAGCTGGATTGTTATTATTCTTATACCCTAAAGTGTGGAAGATGCAAGGGAATTGGTTTTGCTTCGCCTGGGTCTAGGCATACCCTCTTGGAGTGGAGTCTGGTACTCACTCAAGCGTGCAAGGCCTCGATCGCAACATTGGTCTGTGATGCTCTTTGATCGTCGCTTGGGCTTGCAAACTATGATGGTCACTCTTCAGATGGTCGTGACGTGCGTTTGAATAAGAATGCTAGTTGAAAGTTAAGTCTTCCAGAACCCGCTCCAGGTACTGCCAGTCTCCATGGCAGAATATCCAAACATGGTCGTGCGGAGGGCGTTCAACATCGGCCTCAGCTGCACTCAGCGCCTAGCGAAGCCTTCATCAGCCACCTCAACCTAAACGCAACCTACTCTGTCGCTACGATTGTTTTGGATGAGGCACGCATCTTTCGCGCCTCTGGTCTCGCCTGTCACGCACATGATCTTGAACTTGATATTTGCCAGATGCGCACGGCTTTTGCATCTTACAATACCCTGTGTGATCGCCGACCTTGCCGCCAGCGATGGTACATTTCCTGGGCTCAGGTGTACACAAGCCGATCTTCAGCGATGCTTTCCCGGCTGCCCCAGCGGTGAGACAGAGTTCGCAGGAATTGAAGGGACCGGTTGCAAAAGACTGGACACATCTCAAAGAAAGCCTCTAGCTGCAAATCGTGGCTCACTTGACCTTGACCTCCACTGCCTCAAAATTTAGCATGCGTGTAGCCCCGGATCAGCTTGACTCCACTTGCTGCCAAAGCCACCCGATAGTTGGTATCGATCTGAAACATGGGCTGGGGCAGATCGATTGGCGTACTAGGTTGGCGTTCCTCATTGCCATGCTCGCCTGCAGCGCGCATTTTTTGTCCAGCACCGTTCAGCTCACCACACCCTCGGCTACAGTTGGGGCTACGAGGCATACCATAGATTCGAGTAGGGTGGATATTTGTGCTCAATATGCAGCAGCTGCACCAACAGCAAAGAATGTTGTCGTGTCTTTATAGTCCTTGCAATTCCGGAATGCTGCACAAAAACCCTGCAGACACATGGATTGACATGTTCACACAGACGCGCCTTCCACGAAAACCATGATGACGAACGACACCAAGATGAGAGCACAACCTGCATCCTGGCAGCAAGTGGCTTTCTGGCGCCGCTCTATTCCTACATAGCCGGATCGCTCCGGCCTGCAAGAATATAGATACATATATATATATA
>CAJNIZ010030113.1:13206-24957 GCA_905231905.1 Symbiodinium pilosum
AATCCTGAACTCTAAACCCTAAACCCCACACCCTGAACCTTAAACCCTGAACCGGGTTTCCATTTTCTTTTCCATTATCCCAATATAACCCCTATATAACCCCTATATATCCCTTTAAAGGGACCTAGGGTTTCCATTTTCTTTTCCATTATCCCTATTATAACCCCTATATAACCCCTATATATCCCTTTAAAGGGACCTAGGGTTTCCATTTTCTTTTCCATTATCCCTATAGAACCCCTTTCAGAGCCATGATGCCCAAACCACCATCCCTGGAGGTCGGTCCCATCGCGTGTGTCCCAGTAGTATAGGGAGATCTCCTGCAAGGAATCTGCAAGGGGATATGGAAAAAGGGTTTGGGGTTTTAAGTTACATTGGGATAAGGGCAAAGAAGATGGAAGTTAGGGTTAGTGGTTTGGGGTTTAGAGTTGAGATTTTGGGATTTAGGGTTTCGGGTAAAAGCAAGGAATCTGCAAGGAGCTAGATATAAGGGTGATACTACTTTCCTTGAGTTTGCAGGGAACGAAGGAATGGAAATAGAATGGACACTACCATATTATTGTCGAATAAACATCCCACACCCAAACCAAAATCCTAATTCCTAAAACCCCTACAACCTACTATTGAGGGAAGCTTGAAGTTTGTCTGACTGCTTGGAATGAAAATGTCAACATGAAGCCTACACAAGCCCACTGCACAAGACTCTTCGAAGAGAGTGATACTCGGAAATCTTCTAATACGTCAGAGGTAGGTCGCCAGAGGACACTTCCGATATGCGCCATAACCTTAGACCCCAAATGGCTCTGAAATCCCAATCCAATGCAAAATGCTCCTCATGAAGCCCAGCAAGCCCTGGCCTTCCGGTTCTTGATTCTTCCTGAAGCCTTCACCCCAGACACGACTCGCCCCACATCATCGGCCACAAGACCTAGCCTCCATTGTTCCTGGAGCACGGGAGCCTATCATGGATGTAGCAAACTCCCTAGATGTTGGAGAACAACTTCATGCGGCTATCAACGCCCAATCCCAAACCCCTTAGCTAGCAAGCCTCAACTCTCCAAACTCAGATTTAGGCTGTAGGTTGTTGAACGCCCAAAATCCTATACCTGCAAGCCAGCCCGCCAAACCCCAGCCGCCTCAACAAACCCAAAATCCTGAATCCTATGCTATAACAACAAGAACCTTGAAATGTTCGGGCCTATACTGGGCCCCAAATTTCTGCAAACCTCCGCGTAAGGTTCCCATATATACGAGGTATATGCCACCTGAACCTCAACAAAACAAAATGAATCCGAACACCCTAAACCCTAAACTTAAACCCAGAACCGCCTCTTCTTGGTCAGATGTTTTCTGGCGCTTGAAGACGGGCTTCCCATGATTCCGGCCTTTGGCTTTCGGGTTTCGGGTTCACTTTCCTGTCCGAAGATTCCACGGTACCAAGATGGGAAGAATCCTCATTTTCACATAGGTTGGCTATATTAAGCTTGAAAAATGTGTTACCTCCGACTGTTTGGCACTTGGGGCTGTGTGGAGCGGCACCCTTCTGTTGCGGAACCACTGAGGATATGCGGCCCATGTCAAACCTGAATCCCATGTAGATCCCTGACTACGGACTGGCCGGGTTGCGGGCAGCACCTTGCCGGCATTTAGGATACTTCTAAGCGGATCATTCTTGCACCTGCGCTCTGCACGCATCATGCTAGACTTCGCCAACCCAGGAGTGGGGGGCCCGTAAAATGAAAGTCAACTGGATGCACACAAGATTTGCTCGTTTGTGGGGGCAACTTCATCTTGACTCTGATGCCACTCGCCGCTCCTCACTTGCGCAAGTAGGGTGATTTTGTCAAGCTTTTGGTCAATGCTATTATCAATTACAGTACTTGCCAGTACAATTTTGAATCTCACTCCACATTAGAGGCCCGCCCCTCAAACCATCGCAGCGTTATGCCTGCGCGAAAATTGATCTACAAATGCTGAAAAACTCCTTAGTCGGTAGCGCACCCCTATGAGAGAGAGAGAGAGAGAGGGAGAGAGAGCATTGTGTAAAGCTGTGCTTCAGCTATTCAACCATGCACCCCCAGCATGGCATTCTGCTTTGAGGCGTAACCAAGGAACGATTCCTTCTAAATCCCTGTAGTACCCTCCCAAACTACCCAAAACCCACTCTATCTGTCCTAAGAAGTCCCAACAGGGGTCATTGCCTGTCTCCACGTACTCGCCGGTCAAGGTATCCAGCTCGGGCTCATCGACAGCGGTGGATGTGACGACAACCACAGCCTTATTGCTCAGAGTAGTAAAAGGATTTTGGTAACCCCAAGCTCCAAAATCAAGACCCTATGACTATCATATGCTGGATATAGGGTCCTAATTTGGGGGTTTGGGTTACCAAAATCCCCGTCATTAGTCAGAGCGCTAAAACCGGAAAGCCCAGGCGAGTCGAAGGTGCATCTGCAGTGTCTCATGTCAAGGGGCGCTGGTCGCACAGGGCTTCCCTAAACGCTAAATAGTACTTTCCATTTTCTTTTTTCATTATCCCAATATAACCCCAACATAACCCCAATATGACCCCAAAATTACCCTATGGATGCGAAGTTCCTTCTAAAGCGGGATGACGGGCTGGCTTGACAACACAGCAAGTTGCTCAGCGGTCCAGGTGCACATGTCACTGCTAAATGTCGTCATCTACTTCCCTCAACCTCCAACGTATCTGAGACCTCTTGTACCCTTGAACGTCCAAGTTAAGTTCAAAGTAATGGATCTGGGAAACCAAAAGTTTTACCTCCAAAAAGCAAATGGAACTTCTCCTCCAAACAGAGGGTGCGGCAAGATCATCATCTACAGCTGCGAGAAGCTTCCTGCTCTGCATGTTTGTCAAAACCTCACTGTCCACGCTTAAGCCCTAAAGCCAGAATTCTCACTCTCAAGGCTGATTCCCCAACTTGCAACTGATGCCCTTCTAAATGCAAGACCCTAAAGACTGAACACAAAAGCTGCTTGCCCTTGGACACCCCGCACCCCCACCGACACTCTTGGACAGCCGAGACACGGGAGGGCCTGCTGGTGCCATGTCGCAATGGATCACTGTTTCGAGCAATTGTATCAATGCTTTTTACGGGCTTACATTGAGTTGGAGTGCGTGGGGTTCGAAGCGAGTCTCTACTGCGTTCAAGATTTGACTACACCGTCATTAGAATGGCTACTCGTGGAGATCACAGCAGACTTTTGCGTGACCGTGGTCAGCCATACCGTCTCTGCTCTCTTCCGTGGTGTTGCTTAGACTCCTCCCCAGCCTAAAATGTCTGCCTGCACAGAAACGACTCAAAGTGTGGCCTAAGGTTTGGGTTGCTGGGTTTAGGTTTCAGGTTGGGGGGTGCTGTGACTGCTAGGACTGCTAGACTGAGACTTACACCTGGTGGGCTCGGGAGAACGGCACGACCAGGGTGGCAAGGCTTGAGATGGCCACATGCGGAAGCACAAGCAAACTTTCGTGCAAAGGCTTCGAACTCAGGCAGAGATTGACAATGCTGGGTATCAGGGACATGTTTGCTCTAGGAATTGACATCCGAGGACACAAAACTTGTGGAACTGTTAAAGCTGCTTCAGGCTGGCCGTTCAAACATCCCTCTTGGGGATTCTGATAGTGTATTGAAGCAATAACATGGAGATAATGGAAAAGAGAATGGAAACTACCATAGAATGTTGGGTAATATGGGATAATGGAAAAGTGGAAACTATTATAGTATATTGGGGCAATATGAAATGGAAAAGAAAATGGAAACTACTGTGGCATATTTACTGCACTGGAAGTCAATCCAGTTTCAGCGAGATACTCTGTGCGCTGAAACTTTCAGACGAACGGATGGCCCACCTAGAGCTAGGCGCCCTATTGTGCCCAGCAATGAACCAGATCTGTTGTGGGCAACCTTAAGATGTTCCCTATAGTTTTGACAACTTTTTGGCGGCTTTTTTCGGAAGCTTCCAAGCGGTTCAGGCAGGCGCGCCTGGACAGCTCCAACATGTGCAGCTGAAGCTTGTGTTCAGAAACGGCACACCACCGCTGGAAGCTTTCATAAGGTCTACACCAGTGGGCCCCCCTGTGTAGAAGTAGAGCTACACTGCAAGGTCATGACTCGGGTAATTGCACCTGTAAATTGGGGGGCCCGGTGGTCTAGAGGCTACAAGCGCAGGGGGGAAGAGGCTCAGGGCAAAGCCTTGATATCAGTTTCCTCAGCTCCCTATAAGAAGGATTATAGCATTTGGAGGTCTGCATTGCGGTTCACCCTATTTATAGAATTTGTCAAATATCGGCGGAAGGTGGATCTAGGTGACCCCCTGTCAGGCTCCACAGTTAAGGGCAGGGTAAGACCTTTGGCTTGAAGAAGAATCAGTCAGACCTATCCAAGATACCTTTCACATGCTCCACCACAGGAAACTCGAGGCCGCACTGTAGCCAGTTCTCGGAACGTCCTCCTGGCGCAACGTGATTCTCTTCCCTCCCCAGCACGAACATGAAAACCGTATGGCCCGTTGGAAGGGGACGGTAATCTGTGTTGAGGCCCATTTTGGGCTTCCACGTTTGTTCGGGGAGGGTAACTGATCAACAGCCGCTCCTCAAGATGACAGCTTCCACGTGAAATTGCCAAGGGATCTGACCGCAACTTCCATGGTAGAGATCAAGATTTGAACTCAACCGTGGATACTGCCCCCACATTCCCCCGCACCATAGCCATCACCAACTTCCAATTGTTCTCATTGCAGTGCACTTCTGCACTTCATGCCAGTCTTGTATATGACTGCTACAGGGTGGGGAACCGTGCCCAAGCTGAGATCGTCCATGGTGGGCTGCCACCAGGAGCTAGGATTTAGGGTTAGGGCGCTAAAACACCAGGCGGTAAGAGGCGATGACGACCTGGCCGTTACATAAAAGCACCCTGCCTCCTTGTCACAGATTGAGAATTTGTTCGATTATTCTTGGGCGTGGTAGTAGTTGTCGGGTTTAAGGTTAATTGGTAGGCCTACCTGGCCTTGGGACATCTGACCGTGCATCAGCCAAGCTACCCCAATTATACTTGGTGCCACCGGATAGCAAGCTAGACCCTAAACCCTAAACGTTAAGGAACTCGAGGTGCAACTGGCGACCATTTGAAAACCCCAAGACCTCTGAAGCCCAACATCCCCTCAACCTACCCAGACCTAAGAAACCATATTGTACCCCCAAATACACAAAGTGCAACCGAAGCCACAAACAGCACTACTCCGGTTATTAGAAACCCTTCATATCTTGTCCATTTGATTCTCCGTGCTAATTCGAGCTTCTACTTTCAAAATGGGGAGCTCCATAAACAGGGAGTCCCGAGTGTAGACCCCAATAGACTACAATCCTGATCACTCCCAAAAGCGGGCCCTGATCTTCGGAAACCCAACCCCTACAAGCCTCTTCACAAGCCTGGTTTTCCTTTTGATTTTCCATGCTCTTGTACATCTGGTTTTGACCTTTTGGGGAGTATCCCTAAATTTATAGTCCCTCTTAAGTAGATAGAATATGGCTTTGGGTATATTTTAGTAAGATCCCCATATACCCCATATTCTAACTACTTAAGGGGGACTATATCCTCTGAAGCTCATGGGTCCTTCTGGCGGAGCACCCAGGGCCAGGAGCCAGCCAGGTCGAAGAAGAACCTGTTGATTGTCAGGGGGTTTAGGGCTTCGGCACGCGCACAGTGCACTGTAGGCACGGTAGCTGCAGGGTTTAGGGTTTACTTGGAGGGTCATGGGGACTTAGTAAGGAGGTTAAAGATGGGGATAATTGGGGTTACTATATGGCTTATAGGGGCTATGAACCTACTTACTGAGTCCCATGACCCTCCAAGTAGGGCTTAGGGTTTGCCTCTCCATGCAACGTCGCAAGGGTTAGAATGCAGGGGTCACACCACACTCCTCTCCAGATGTCACCAGGCTAGGTCTAGGGCTTAGGGTTTACGGTTTAGGGCTTGGGATTCGGGGTTTCAGGGCTTAGGGTTTAGGTTTCAGGGCTTAGGGTTAAAGATTTCTGGCATAGGCATGGGATTCTGTAAGGTTTCGTCAAGGGCCCACTCCCCTCCAAGGCCGCGAGAATTGTACCTGCACCTGGGCATTTGTAGCCAAAATCCCAGTGATTTTCTGATCCTTTCGTGAAGAGCCTCCAAGTTATATAACATATGGAAACACAGCCACCCCTTGAAGAGGAGTCCTCACAGCTGCAGCACAAGCTGGTCGAAGCGAACACTTCTAAGCTAGATGCCCCCTGTAGTGAGAAATCGGAAAATCTTGCTCGCCGAAGCCTAACCCAATGCATTGACGTGCAAATTAGCCGCTGTTACCCAGCGGCTGCTGAAAGTATGCCTTACGGATTTCATGAAGCTTCCAGGTTCTCCTTTCAACCCCCACGTATCCCCTGGGCTATTCAGGGCCCCCTACCTGAGAAACCTGGAAACCGCCGAAACCCAAGAAGTGGCGGCCTCCGGCATGCCAGGACTCCAAAGGGGGTCGAGCTCCATCCAAACCTTTCCGCAATGACAGCTTTGAAGATTCTAGGGATTCTAGGGGTTGGGGTTCGGGGTTAGGTGGGAAGGGTTTAGGGGTTTGGGGTTTAGGTGAGAGGGGTCCAGGGATATCGGCTTGGGTGGGTTCAGAGTGAAGTATTCAAGGCCGTTGAAGTGGAAGTTGATTTTTTCTTCTCCTGACCGCAGCCCGAGGATCAACAGCCGCATGTTTGTATTCTATCTGCTAATTTACGGTCTACACTCAGAGCTACGCCAATACCCGTGCTTCGCGGGTTGTCCGGCAATACTGTTGATGGAGGAAATCTTGCACCACCTTAGGTCCGTAACCCTAAGTGGTGCAAGATTTCATCCATCAACAGTAGTAATTGTTGGGTGTGCGTCAGGGGGCTTCCTTATCTGGGCTGTCTTAAAGGGAAGCGCGAAGATCGACGCTACTAAGATTGGTCTGAAATTCAAACGACGAAATCTTGGAAGAGTAACGCGAAAGCGGAAAACCCAACAACTCCCATAAAAGGACTCCTTTCAGCCAGCAGCTGACAGCCTACAAGCAAAAGCAAGAGGCGGTTCTTTCCCTTGGTGCAAGCTGCAAGTAGCCCTTGCAAAACTTCGGCCGCAGAATCAATCGAAAGTCAGCCTGGTACCCCTAAACCTTGGCTGTGCAAGCACACGTCCAACTTACCCACGTTTGGACAAGGCTAGCTTATTCCGCCCAATGAAAACCCTGACTCTTAAATAAAACGGAATCCATGGAAAGCTGATCTCTTCATGCAAGCGACCTCATCCTCCAATTCCTCCTGGTTTGGGTTCAGGGCTTGGGCAGCAGCGCGGGATTTGAAGTGTATGCTTCGGGATTCTGGCATGGTCAGGAGTAAGGGCACACAAGATGATGAGCACAGCTCTTGGGAGCATATCCCTTTGCAAGAACTCCATGAGGCCCTGCCCCCATCCCGACCAACTATCTTAAGAACTAGTAACACCTAGCTCAGCGACAAAATTTCCTACATCCCACTGTCTCAGGTTGATTACTAGAACGCCCCACGCCAAGCACTGGAGTGTTCCGGGGTCCCAGGCTGCCTGAAATGTAGTCAGAGCAAGCTACAACTTACTGGCTTCACAGTTGGATACTTTTGAGGTATATTGCATCATAGGCCTTAATTATTGGCTTCTAGTATAATGAAAGTTAGCCGAGGGTGTAAACAATAATGAGTTGACAGCATCGAGTGCCCTGAGCTGTGAGGATTACCAACCTACCAGCCCGAGCCTTACATCCGGACTGGTCTGCCTCAACTTCCATTAACTTCCCCGCCATCCACGAAAAGTCTCTAAGAACAAGAATACCGAAGAAAAGACCAGAACCCCTTCTACGCTCCCGAAAATCGCGCACACATGATTTCAATACCAATCTCTGGAAAGCACGCGCAAACCTAAGGTCTAACGGTCCCTTATCTCGAAACATTTCGGGGGATATGTCTTCCCCAGAACTATGTACAAGGGGTTGCTTGGAGAACATTTCAGGAGTTGTAGGACCGCAGCATGCGTTTCTTCCCTTCATTACGGAACCAAAACACGCCAAACCTCTCGATTCTCAACCTAAGCAATACATTGGGTACTGCCCCCCCTCACTAACAGTTGGATAATAATTAAAAAAGGTTATATATACCCCTTACTAGGACCCCTAATATAGACTGCCACTGGGAGGGAGCAGTACCTAAGCAATACACTGACTTGACAAACCGCCCTAAAGCCTCAAAGCCATCAAAACTAACGCCTAACACCTCGAAGCCCCTAAACCCTCTCAAACGCCTCAACACCCCTAGGCCCAAACCCTCCAACCCATCAACTCTACAACCTTGAACCCTAAACCCTAAAACCCAACCCTAAACCCCCTAAACCCCCTAAACCCTGAAACCCAACCCTAAGCCCCCCTAAACCCTAAAACCCAACCCTAAACCCCCTAAACCTTGAACCCCATTCCAACGTCTGCTCAAGGTACCGTCTTTCCCGTTAGCCGCAGCAGCAGCCCGGGTTCGACGCGAAGCCGGCGGACCTTGGGTGTATATGGAGTGAGGGTTTAGGGTTTTGGGGTTGAGGGTTGAGGGGTTTAGGGTGAAGGGTTTTGGGTTGAAGGGTTTAGGGGCCTGAAGAATTCGAGTTTGGAGAAGGAAATGGCAAATGAATTGAAGAGGAAGCTGGGTTCATGAGGGGTGGCTTATTGAGATATACTAGAGAATTAGATTTATATCCCTTAGTGGCCTTTAGCATACTACGTAGTATGTCTGAGGCAAAACTTAAGATTATGCCTCCATATTCTTTGTAGCCATGCAAAAGCGCTTCCAACAATGACAACGGTTTCTGGTTTAGAGTTCAGGGTTCCGCGTAGAGTTCATCGGTTGAAGGTAGGGGTACTCCCAGGCACTCGGATTCACAGGGTCGCACGCAAGGTGTCTCGAAGGACTTCCTTGAAAACCCCTTGCATGAGAGTTTCGGTTCGAGGTTTGTAGTTCTACCCTACGAGTCGCGAATGGCTTTGAACCGTAGAGGCTGGCGCCTTCCATTTGAAGTAGCATGTCGATAACCTTAGTATACAAGGAATCTAGGACCACATTTTTAATATCTATTCATACATGCCCTTACAGTACACCCTCTTCCAACTGGCAAGATTTACATGACGGCACCGAGACTTGTCTGACTGTTGCTCCATTCAACCTCATGCTCATCAGTACCAAAATGCCGCTCTCAAATCCTGATGATCATCACTACCACGATACCCTTAACCCCCAACCGAACCCTAAACCCTAAACCCCAAACCTTAACCCCCAAACCCTCAAACAACCCATAGCCTGAAACATAATCTCCGACCCGTGGAAGCTCTGCCAAGACCAGCGGCTCCTTTGGCTCCCGGCTCCGGAGCGACGAATAGCCTCAGTTTTGACCAGGGTTGACAGGGGCTACTTGGAGGGTCATGGGAACTTAGTAAGTAGATTGAAAATGGGGACAAGTGGGATTATTGTATGGCTTATAGGGGTCATTAACCTACTTACTAAGTCCGCATGGCCCTCCAAGTAGGTCTAGAAATACGAAAGCCTGTAAGGGTACCCTCAAGTTTGTCGTATGGTCCGTGTGTATCCCTACTGCGGGTGGAGGAAATCTTCAATGACCCAAGGACCTACCTCATTATGGGGTTCCTATGCGGTGCAGAATTCCCTCCATCCACCCTACGATCCCTAGGTCAGATATTCGCGAATATCAAATGTTCTACATAATAGTCGTGGGAACCCATAAACCACCATGCAAGGAGAATTGCAAAGTAGCACAGAAGGGTAAAAGATGCATATAGCTGTCTGCACATGGAACTTCTATGTAAGTTCAACATCCCAACTTGGAGGGCCAGGGGGACCTAGTAAGTGCACGTACTGATAACCCCTATCAGCACATAATAGCCCCCTCTTATCCTCCTCATTAACCTACCTATTTAGTCCCTCCGACCCTCGGAGTAGAACAAAGTATGACCAATGCTTTCTCACAACTCAGCTCGGTAGCCAGTGCAGATTGCAGACACCTGCATCAAACGCTCTGGAGGCGTGGCTCTGTTGGGATGCGTTCTCAGAAATACTGGATTGCTGTTAGGACTTCAAGGAAGTTACCTTTACAAGGGAACCATATTGTTCCTAATTTAGCTATATAACATGTGTTTGTATATACGTATTATGCTAAGCTAATGTAAGATAGCTTGATATCCTTAGCAGCACACATGTCAGGGATGTGTTCTCAACATGTTCTCAAAGACGTGGGTCTCAAGTGGGGTCCCTGCGAGGACATTATTTTGGAGGTATAGAAACGGACCCTGATTTTGAAAAGCTCGCACAATTCTGTGGTGCCTGAAACGCCCACAGACCTTGCCAGTCCTGATCGAGCTCCTGCTGTGACGGCAATTGAACCGTTGAAAAACGTGGAACAGACTAGAGTCTGCAGCCCCTACCTCTGCGAACCTCAACGCCGATAGGGTTTGAGTTATGTGGCTTGAGTCTTTGATGCACGTGCCCGGAGGTCTCTGGCAGGAGTACTCATCCCTTGATGAACTGTCGAATCTCACTTGGGTGTGGGGTTCTAACCTGGATACCTTTAATTTCGTGTGCATTTCATTCTCCATGCCCTGGTCCACCTGAATCTCCCTGGTGTTTTGGGGGAACCGCTTGTTTTGGAAGCCCCCAAGACCAGAACGGACTCAGGAGTGACCAACTGTGGCCGGCTGATACTCACGAACTCCAACCCCTACACCCATGGGAACCAAAGTACAGTACAATTTGCAATAGGTTATATTATCTCTTACAAACCAGAATAGGATTTAGGGGCTTTAGGATAATCTACTGTAAATTCTGCTGTAAACAATTTTGTTGATGTTACACCCTGACCCCTGAGCCCAGCCTGCATACGGCCACAAGCCCTTCCGGTGGATTTCCTCGTCCCGTGCCGTGAAGAAGCCGAGGACAAACTGTTCCAACTTCCCCTGCTTACTGGTTGTTAGTAGGGAATAAAGAAATATAATCCCTATATAGTAGATCCCCATGTTCCCGACTAACCCCCGGTAAGGCCTGTGGTTAGGATTCAGGGCTGAGCAGATTCGAGGGTGTGTGGGTGTGCAGCTCAGGGCCTTCGGATGTCTCTCCATAAGGGTCAAGAGTGGGTTTTGGGTTCAGGGTTTAAGGTGAGGCGCTGAAGTCTAGATATGGTTGTTTTCCTAAATAATGGGAGCCCAACATAGGACCGCAAATACTATAATCCTACTAGGTATCCCCAAAGAAGTATGCCGAATTTTGGGAAATCCTCATGATAAGCAAGCGGCCCAGGCAAAGATTACGGCATCAGACGCCAAGACCTTACATTTCAGTCCTCACGCCCTGCATTGTTCTACATATGAGGGATTCCCAAAGTTAGGGGTATCATTTAGGTGGTCCCAAGAATAATGATTAATCCGAGCACTAGATGAATAAAAGGGACCATATTTAAAGATTTTTTTGGGGGGAAAATTAGCCGTCCAAGACTAATTTCAATTAGGTGGAATTTTGTATGGGGAAAAGGGACTAGATTCAAAGAACTTTCTTGGGGGACCAATCCTGAAAATCGAGATATTCAATGCATTCCTATTCATTCTTCAATTGGTAGAGGTCCAAGAGCCCCGATGACGCGGGAATGCATTCCCATTCTTTTT
>CAJNIZ010030113.1:25057-39303 GCA_905231905.1 Symbiodinium pilosum
AAAAAAAAAAAAAAAAACATGGGTTCCCTCCCTTGTACAAACCCTGGCATCCGCCTCTGTCTCAGATGCTGGGGGGGACCTTGAGGCTTTCGATGGCTCGCCAGGGTCCGAAAGCCTGGGATCACGCTAAGAGCTGATACATGCCTGGCATGGTTAAACTCTACAATCAATGCTAGGCTGCTCGTGAAACCAGTGTACCCAATCAACGAATTACACTATCCAAAAAGCCAACCCAGCATAGAGATAGAGGGGGAGAGTGTAGGATCCCAAAAAAATGCTTGAATTACCTGTGGCTTCATGGCTTCTAGTCAGCGGAATCCTCCCATAGCTCTGACATGAGCAATCCAGCAGCACTAATGCTCAAATCACTAGCGCCCTGTAGAATTACGATGCCGATGAAGGCTTGGCTAACGTTCTTTATTGCATGCTATGTAGCTAAGATACAAGAACTGTTCCAACAGGCTTGGTATATGGAGGGTGGGCGACCCTGAGGGGGATAGTCAGGAGGTCGATGTGTTGATAAACTCCCAAATAAACCCATCACCCCCAACCTCCAACCCTAAACCACATAAAATCCTACCGGTTACCTAGCCCAAGGCCCTGAACCCTAAACCATGTACAGTAAATCCTACCTAGTTACCTAGACTCTAGACCTCTCAAATACCTACGATGAAGGCCTTCAATCCCAAACCTCTAATCCTACTGGGAGTTAGTAGGGAATGAAAGGGGACATGTTATGTAGGGGTTATAGAAGGACTATAATCCCATATTCCCTACAAACAACCTACAAGTAATAGGTGTGTCAATATGGGCAATTTTTCTATGCCTGCGGTCTATGCAAGCCCTCGCTCTAGATCATGATGTAAAATTAAAAGCTCCCCGTTATTACCCGAACCTTTTAACCCATTACATACATGTATGTATATAACCCTATATGGCCCCCTAAAGCCTACACGCTAAACCCCTGTAGATCATGTCTAGTTTCAAGATGTTCGCCAGGGCATCATACTCCTCATCAGCAAGGTTTTCCCTGGAAGCCTGGGCTGCGCTTCTTAGGGTTTAGGGTTTAGGGTTTAGGGTCTAGGGTTTAGGGTAGGTTCTCTGTTTAGGGTTTGAATGTGCGGTGTACCATATAGGCACTATATGATAGCGATAAAAAAATTGGTGATAATAGATCTTCCGCCCCATTATGTAGTTGTAGAGAAAAGGGATCGTAGTGAGGCTGATTGAGAGCTACTGGGCATTCCAGCATTGTCGCAGAGCCTCCATCAGGGCTTGATGGGGGCCAGGAACCCAATAGCAGTCACATGTCACGCGGCCCAACTACAAAAGACAATCACCGAAGTAATGTAGAGCAACAACGGCGACAGCCGGATCATCCCAGATCTCAGGAATCTCCATGTGGGTTGTTTCCCCCATGTAAAGCCCTATGTACTCCCAGCCTCCCCATATAAGCATTGTGCAGAGGCACCCACCTGGTAAGTCCCCACCTGAAATGGGCCCCCCCAAAACACGGGCCACTTAATTTCTCTTTCCAGATGTGGCCTCTAAGCGCTCTGAAACATTAAGCCAACTCCCTAAACCTGAACTTTGTGAGTCCTCATCTGCAAGCCCCTTCCTTAACTCCGCACTTCTCCACAGTGAAGTACTTTTCATCCAGCCCTCAACTTTCCAATATCCTAGCCGCCGACTTACCCACACAGAAGGTTCCACGGACGCGGGCAATATGAGTGTGTACTGGCATGGGGCAGTAGACCCTAATGTAGGTCACTGAGCTCTTGAGGCGTTTGCGTGCTATTCCGCTATGCCCAACCTACAGACTGAGCAGAATTCCTGAAGTCTTCAACCTTATCTAATGTGATGGGAGCTTCAAAACCTCTAACTCTGAAACTTGTGGTGCGACCCTTGCTCCCCACTCCCCTGTGCCTGTCGCACCCTGCGAAGGAACCGCATAAGCGGAGCGGGGCAGTACCTCCATGCACTTTTTATAATGTTTTTCAAAAACTAAGCAGAAACAATTGCGATGAAGATGCTGTTTTCTTCACATCATTTGGAATGATCTGAGCATTATTGTTTAATGCTATCTCTCCTTGCTGAACGACCTTCCACCTTCTTTTAACCAGCCGGCAGTTCGGTGGGACCTAGCCAAAAAAAAAAACTCAACTTGCCGCACGAAGTGCAAGAAGCCTCCAGACAATCCCAACAACAACAACCAGGCCAAGATCATGACAAACGCGAGAATCAATATACCCGCGGCGCGGAGCACTAGGACTGGCAAATCCTTACCCCTTCAGGCCCAGCTGCACTGCAGAGTCTTCATGATCTGCAGACTTCAGCCCTAAAGGCCCTAAACCCTGAAACGCAGTAGGCATCGCTGAGCCCCTAAAAGCGCCCTGCGTGCATGAAGTCGCAGCGGTGCCTGTACTCCGCAGGCAATTTCTTGAAGCCGCTGTCCTGCAAGCCAATAAGAAGTGGGAGCGCGTCACACGCTAAGCCTTGTAGACTCCAACCCTATGACGTATGTCCTTCCTCATCCCAACCAGACCACACACGGTTTGGGGCTTAGCAGGGTTTAGGACGAAGGACTCCTGAAACAGCATCGCCCCTGCTTCTCAAACTCCCCTCTCAATCCACCCTTAAACTCGTTTCTCAGGCTCTCCTCCAGGAAGCTGAGCTTATCGCGGGCAACCCGCTTGCCGCCCTCTTCCCAGCTTTCGTTGGGATGCGGCTTGATCCTTGGCTTGCGATTGGGGAACATGTCCTGGCTTTGCCCCATGCAATCCTGAAAAGGTCTGGAGTATAGAACAGGGCCCCGTACAGACGTTAAGCACTGGCTTCATGACCACCACGTCTACCGAGCGGCCACTGTTCTCGCAGGGTGCAAGGTTCAATCTTTAGAGCTTGCAAGTTGGGACTGTTGAGTTCAGACTTCAGAAGCCCAAGCCTTAATCCCACAAACGTGATATGGCACTGCAGGTGGACCAGTCGGCAATTTGGAGGATTATTCTTTACTGAAGCCTGAAATGTGCAGCTCTGAAATTGCAACAAAATCATGGAACAAAGAGTCTGTATCTTGCTTACCTGGCTACTCTCAAGCGAACCCGGCAACAAGATGAAGAAGCCGATCGCCAACCCCAACTCACAGCCCTGGAGTGTAGCCGAAGCAGGGATGTCATTTGGGGGGTCTTGAAAAGATGGAAGCTGAAAACATAAGCGTTAAGCATTTCATGCGAAAATCAGGGTCATGAAGGAATAAAACTCTAGGAGTCCGCAACAAAAGGAACCCACGGCCCGAGGATCTTCGCGCTCCAGGGGAAGCAGCCGTGGAGACAGCGAAGGATGAGCCAGCCTTCCATGATGTCAGAGGGATCTACGAATGGTTATAGTCCCCCTTCAGTAGATAGAATATGGGGTATATGGGGATGCTGTTCTAACATATCCAAAGCCATATTCTATCTACGTAAGGGGGACTATAAGGTTTTGGGAGCGAAGGTGAATGTCTGGGGTGTTCAGAGTTTTAGGGCGTAGGGCCTAGGGTCTAGGATTGAGTTGAGATTGAGGGACATATAACAGTGGTGACTAACCCCTGGGTATCCCAAGTGTCTCTGCAACTACACCGAACCTTTTCGAAAAAGAGCTTGCGGCTCAGAAGACTCAGCCGAACCACACAAAATGTTTCTGGCCCAACGATGTTTAGCCATTTAATCGCCTAGCCCTCAGAGCTAGTCCCGTTACTTATTCAGAACTACTACGTAGGCGGGTGTTGGGGACACTGCACAGTGTCATAGATGTCCGTGCCATGAGAATAACTCCATATTGTGTCACCATGAGGCCTTCTAGCATACCTCATGAAGTATTTCCCCCTCTAAAGCAGATCCGACATCATCCCTATAGCAAGGCACGCAAAGTTGCAGACCTGATAAGTCCGGGTACTCTCGCACACCTCAACACCCCATCTAGACCCCAGTCTTGAACGGAGATGCCGCTACCTGACATTGTCGGTAGGACTGGAATAGGAAGACCAACGCACCGCGCTCAAGGCCTTCCCCCTAAAAAAATGCTAAACTGTAATCCAAACCGAAACCCGCAACCCAAGGCTAATGTGCGAAGACTTCTCACAAACCATCTTGACCGGAATACCCTCGCATCTTCCCCTTCAGGCCAGCCCCCACGGCCCCCACCTAAAGACTCCACGTCGTCGGCTGTAGTGCGCTGGCCTCCCTGCAATCCAGACTTGACCTTGGCCAGGGATAGGACTTGTGGTTGTCATAGACTCATTTTGACACCCTTTTCAGGAACCCCTGCGACGTTTTAGGGCGCAGGAAACTCCAATAGGGTACTTCATGCGTCAGTTTTTTTGCAAGGAGCATGAGCAGGAGGGACCAGCAGTAATTTGGCAGCATGCTGCTGGTTGAGCGCAAGGCTCGAAGATGTGGTGATGCAACCACATCTCCTTAACCCTGCCATCCAAAAGTCTGAAAGAGCCTGAAACTTCCTACAGCAACGCCCCCTGCAAGCTCATAGTCTTAGCTAATGCTAGTGGGATTAGAGCCCCTGTTTAACCTGAAACTCACCTGAGACGGCAGGCTTCCTTGCACACGTTCCTTTTGGGACAGGGCTCCTTTCCTGCACCTGGCTACATGTAAAACATGACAGCCGCAACCCATTCAAGCCAAAGAAGACAGTCCTCAATCCTAGACGACTGGCAATTTGTCATTGGGGGATGGGGGTCTCTATATGGGGAGAGCAGTTACGCAGTCCAGCTTGAGACACCAAGCCCGCAGCATATATGCAACAAAGTTGCTGACATGTAGTCGCGCATGCCACCGTGGCCTGGATCCTGATGGAGGGCCAGAGGTAATCCTACATGACACTCTTACACTGTAGTGCAATCGTTCGAGTCTTGGCTTTGCGATCCTGTCAGCTAAGTATTCCGTTATAGAACCCCCTTTGCAACCCCCTTTAGTGAGTGTAGACTAAAGCTCATATACCGCCAAGCTCCACAAGATAAGACTCTTTATGCTGTCCCCCAAGTTCAGTGCGGATGAGTGGCGAAAGAGGTCTGCCCAACGTTGCCCGCGCGCCCAAAATCGATGAGTTGAACCCAAGGCTCGCCTCGTTTCAGCCTGGGACTTCTACTATGAGGTTTAGGGTCTATGGAAAAGAAAATGGAGACTTCTAATATGAGGTTTAGGGTCTATGGAATTTGTGGCTATAAAATAGGGTCCCTTACTGTTTTTCCTGTAGCTTGGGGTCCAGGAGTCGCTGGGCCTTGTCTGTTCAAGCTCCGGATTTTTTTTGCGACCGCCGCTAAAGAGCATGTGAGCTATAGTCTAAACTCCTGAAACTATGTAAGGGCTTATAATGGCTTACATAAGGCTATATTGTAGGGTAGCTAAGGGGAATACTAGGAGTTTAGACTATATTGAGGTAACGTACTTGCTCTAGATCCACGACAAACCTACGGACAAATAATGCGTTGTGGAGCTGTTGTGGTCGATTTGACGAAGATGCTGACACCCCGTGATCTGTCTCGAGATGTGGGCACATCCTCGAAGTACTAGAACATGTGAAGAAGACCCAACGACTTGCCAGTGCTAGTAGACATAGTTTATGAGACGGGTTACAGTGAGAGGACTCAAGGTTGCGCTTGCGTGGAGCATTTATCTGGGTGTGGGAAGGCACACCTGAAATGAGAAAACTACCGGAAAAATGAAGATGCCAAGCTGCAAGATGTTCCCTGGCTTCATGTCGCAGTGCAGGATGCCCTTTCGGTGGATGGCCTGCAGCGACAGGGGAGAAAACGATACAAGCCGTTCTTGGAAGCGGCATTTTTCCGCCTCTTGCTTTAAAGAATAGAAGTAGCCAGAATAGAGGTAAAGAGCAGCAGCAGCAGCAGCTCTAGCAGAAAGAGTGGTACGACTACTGCTGTAGCCAGTGCTGCTTCTGCTTCTGCTGCTTCATCATCCAAATCTGTACTCAGAAGGGGATGGGGAACATCACGAATGACTGGAGGCGGAAAAGGAGCGACTGCAGCGGCAGCACTCAGCGTGGAAGATTCAGTTCCCTGTGTTGGCTCCTAGTCGGTCCGCATGCACATGGGCAGCACACTTGGCTCTGTCATAGACATCTACACTCCCCCTGCACTTAAACGCCCCCCCCCCCCGCGCTGGTAACAGACATTGCGGGTGGAACTCTGGGAAGGGTCATGTGAGCTGTAGTCTAAACTCCTAGTATCACCCTTAATGACCACTATAGTAGTCCACTATATAACCACTTTAAGGAGTTGAGAATATAGCTCACGTGGCCTAACTGGGAAAGCTCCATCTCCTGAAGTCCGCAGTCACTCCCGGCACTTCGACTTAGAGCAGTGGCAAAAAAACCTTTTAAACGCCCAGCATTGCAACAAGGGCTCCGGCCCGGGAGCTCTTCCCGGGATCTTGTTACAACCTGAAACCCAGGAACTTGCTAGTCAGAAGGGGATAAGGGAATGTATTGGATTGGGATTATATAGGGATTATATTCCCTTGTTCCCTACCAACCACGAGCAAGATAATTGGCCAATCAAATTTGGCATTCACCTCCCAACAAACAAAAAAACTGACAATAGCATGCTACATCCTGGGTTCAGTTTGCTTCGAGCGCACACAAGGCGAGGCAAGCCCTGTACCGTGGTACAACGAAACAACCCTGGGTCTAAAGGTTTAAAGGTTTAAGGTTAAGGGTTTAGGGTGGAACACCCTACGCAGCCATGAAAATTTCTTGGGTGACCCTCTTGCCTGCAGCGTACGCAGGAGGCGGACACCCATATCTGCTGCTACCTGAGAACGAATGCATGAAACGGCAAGGCTCCAGGGATTTTCTGGGTTGCTGTTAAGGAACTTAAATTAAGTTACTATACTACGGAACCCTGTTATGTACTGTATACCGGAACTTAAATTTCTTAACAGCAACCCAGTTTTCGGACTGCGTCTTCCCCTCAATGAAGCCCTGTAATAGGGAGGCCTTCGGAACCTTCAGGAAATGGGGATGACCCTTAAACCCCTAGCTGTATAGAAGCCACAGTCCAAACTCCTAGTAGCCGCCTCGATAATCCCGAAAGTAGTCTCATTCGTCACCCCCTTTAAGGAGTTTAGACCCTAAGCTGTATATAAGGATAGTCTGGTTGAACCCCGTCCCTTCTTGCATGCTGCACAAAGACAAGACCGACTCAAGCCATTCCTTTCAAAAGAGGACTCTAATTCTGTCTGGCGCTACTTGGGTGATTCCGAACTATGGGAGACTTTTTTGTTGTCCGCATAATGGGGGGATCACCTCGCCTATGCCATCGAAAGCATGCCAGGGCCTACCCCTTTCAAACCCCCAACGACCTTGCAAAATACTGACGCATACACGCATGGTATTTGTGGCTGCGATGCTCTTGAAAAACTAAGCCTCAACAAGTCCCAGTCCGAGCTAAAACAAAAAATGCCCCTCATAGTGACAGCATTAAACTTGCGCCCCTCATATAAAGTTCCTGGACCCTTAGCAACGCCAGGATCCTTTCGAATAGACCTTAACACTGTAAAGTTCAGCAGGTCGGACCCTGCCCTCTGGAAGCCATCATTTTTTCGAAGAGAAAACACTATCAACCTCCGCGCATCGGCCTCACACAGCTGCGCGTGTGCCCTCTCCCTTCAGCCACGCAGATAGGAATTCCACACAATGCTGTACCCTCACTATGCTTGCACTGTAAGAAGCCCTTCGGCAGGTGCTTCTTAAGCTTACTCCCTCTCTATGTATCCCAAATTAACGGAGCTTAGGAAGTACTCCAGCAAGCGAGCCGTGATTTTGAGATTCCCCAGGTGGTTTCTCAGATTTGCACTTCTAGACTCCTACATGCAGGCCCTACAATCCCCTTTCAGTAACCTCTACATATTCCATAGGGTCCCAGAGGGCCCCATTCCTTGAGAAAACCCATCTGGCTGCGAACAAGCTACCGGCCAAGAGAGTCGTCCTAGAATTTTTGGACTGGGGTCATGGATGTGCAAGTGACCTGGCAGCGCACTTGGATGGTCATGGAACTTAGCAAGTATCAGGTCGAGGTTTGGGGGCTTTAATTAGAGTATCGAAAAACATGTCCAAGCCATGTAAGGACCCCAGCTATTCCGACTATTACGCTACTTACTAGGTCCCCTTGCCTTCAAGTAGGGACTTGCAGGGGGTCGCTTCGGCTTATCCACGAAGTCTTTAACCACACGCAAGGGAGTTGCGTACAAGCACGCAGTGCTTGGTGCTAGTTCCTCAGAACCCGAAAAAAGACAGCCCCAAACAGCGTAAGAGTCAGGCCTCAAGCCCAACCAATTATTCTATTGGATCATAAGCAGGAATAACCACCATAGCAATTCTAATAGCATTTGCCGTGATAATAATAATTAAGAAGAGTAATCAGAAGGATAATAACTACCATCGCTTCAAAGGCTTCCAAGGGAGTCTCTCAAATGTCGGGCCTTCTTGCAAATGGATACATGGGAGACTGACTATCATAAGGCCTCGTCCAAGGTCCTTGCGTTACCTGCAGATTTTCGACGTGTGGTGTATGGAGCAATGAAAAATGGCTTTTAACTAAAGGTGGACCGCGGGGTTCAGGTCAGCAACTGGCACTAGATGAAGCTGGATATAATAAAAACTCCCAACATTGTATCGATGTGTGTCAGGAGAATATCTAATTTTTGCTCCGGACTCTGAGTATTCGGGGAGGGGATTGCCATGGCGCTAAAAAACGATGTACTGTTGGCGGCGTTAACCCCTAAACCCTAAAACCCTGAACCTTAAAACCCTAAACCCTAAAAACCTAAAACCCCAAACCCTAAAGCCCTAAACCCGTTTCATATAAATTACCCTTTGCGTGAGGGACGGGTCTGGGTTCCTGATATGTGGTTCCTCGTGGGTCCTGCCCCCACCCATGAACGGTCTATTATAGGGGTCATATTGAAGGCTCTATAGAATTATAATATACTCATTATGCAACTGTTGCTGGTACCCAAGGTTACCTTACAATTAGCAGACGTCCGGACATCGAAGAAAAAAAACGGGCAAGGAATCTCAAAATGAGACTCCCAACTAGCCCGAGGAGGCTTGAAACGCGGCAACCAGTTCAGCGCATGAACTTCTATGAAACTGATAAAAGCATTTTGGCAACTCCAACCCCCATTTAGGACCCTATGACTATCATATGATGGCTATAGGGTCCTAATTTTAGGGGTTGGAGTTACCAAAATCCCCCATTGGAAACTGCATTCTGCTCCACCAACTGGAGAAAAACAAGAACAACTCTTGGGTCCTTGCTTGTATGTGTTGTTGATAAAAGAAATCCTGCATGACCCCAAACATGGTACACTAACATGATTCCTCGGGTTTTCGTGTAAGGGATCATGCAGGATTCGAGTCAAGTTATCCATGTGCAAACTCCCGTCCCCACCAGTATAAAGGGCCCCTGGAGGTGTCTCAGTTCAGTCGATGCTGGGCAAAGCAACAACTTTTCCGGCAGCATATGAGCTACAGTCTGAACTCCTGGTATCCCCCTTTAATAAGCCCCATAATCGTCCCCTATATAATCCTCTGTACAACCACGTCTATGAATTCAGACCATAGCGCATATATGTGTATATACATATATATATATATACACATATATGCTCTAATGGTATCATAATTGATAGATTCATTCTTGCTGCAGTGGGGTGTTCTTCTTAGGGGAGAAGATGAGTTGCGCCTGCTGCGCTGCAAGCCCTACTTGCGGCGAAGTACGCTGACATGATAAGCGCGACATTGAGAGGTACGTTTTCAAAGCCTAGGTATCCCTCAGGACTTAGGACTCCAGCAAGACTTGTCAGGGGAGTATAGGGGCCGCTGCGCAAGATTAACAAATCCTGAGAACTGCCGAAATCTGAATATGCAATTTGGCCCAAGACCTGGTGTTCCTCTCCCGGTTAACACCTGGAGCTCCAAATTGTGTTGCCACCCCCACACCCCAAAACTCACCCCTCCATGTCCCAGAGCCCAAAACCTCAACTAAATTAGGGTTATGTTGGGGTTATATTAGGGTCATATTCGGGTTATACTAAGGTTATGCGAGGGTTATATTAAGGTTATATTGAGGTTATAGCTTTCGAACTATGCCATCCGTACCTCGCAGCAAAGTATCCAGACATGGCTCTGTCCTTGTAAGCTTTGAGGGTCAGGGCTTACATCTTAGCGATTGGGCCTCAGCGTTTGATTGCAGTTTCAGTCTACAAGTGGCAGGAATGGTCAAAAGGGGGTCGGGGTGGAGTACATCCAGTATATGAGTAAAGCTAAGAAATAGTCCCACAGCGATGAGGGAATGGTAACTACTATGTTTACTCAGGCTGCTACAGTGGAGTGGAGGCTAAGGTCCTTCCTTGTAACATAGGGTCCGGCACCAGATGTGTGCAGATACGTAACAAGAGAGAAGGACAGAGAGAGAGACAGAGAGCGATAGCGATTTGCTTGCGATTTACTTGGGTCCCGGCAAAGGTTATGCCATATGAAGAGATGGTTTTGGGATTGGGGTATGGTTGCGCATGCTCGCTTGTCTAGTACTAGCACGAGCCTGGAGCACACTACTGACCTACCTTACCTCACACTGCCCCAACTAAACACAGAAAATGAAGAGGCGCCTCTGGAGACTCTTCTCCTTTTGATTTGCAACCTTCAATACAACCTCCATTCAAGCACCCCGCGGCCGCCATGGTCCAATCTTAGTTTATAGGGTCTGGGCCTAGGCTATTCACGAAAGCTCCAAGCAAAGTCCTCGACATGGCCATGTAGAGCCCCTTGTTGGACAGCCGGTGTCCCGCGTAGCTTTGGGCGATGCCGAAGTCTAACAAATCCGGCAGCCCTGGGATGTCCTCCGCAACAAGGTTTATAGCCCCGCTCAAATAGATAGAAAATGGTTTTGGGTATATCATAATAAAATCCCCATATACCCCGTATTCCATCTACTTAAGGGGACTATACCCTAAACCCTAAACCCCGAACCCTATATTCTGTCTACTTAAGGGGTCTATAGGTCTTAGCACTCTCAGAAGAATTGTCTCCTTGGTTGCATCTTCGATTTGGGGAGTACCCATAATAATCAGCATAGTATATTGAGGTTATACAGGGATAATGGAAAGGAAAATAGAAACTACTACATTTTTACAGGGTTATGGATAAAGAAGTAGTCCACGCTTCGGTCAGTCAGCGTAACTTCCCATGTTGTGTTTTCAGTATAGGGTTATGTACAGGCTATTGGTAGGGCTTATTTAGGGATAATGGAAAAGAGAGTGGAACCATAGCGTGAGGGTTTGAGGTGTTAGGGTTTAGGGTTTAGGGCTTGCAGCTGTTGCCTGTGTGGTTGACAAGTTACTGTGCATGGAGGAAAATCTTGCACCACCTAATATAGCCTATACTACTGTACCCCAATATTCAAAGGAGTTATAGGGGTTAAGGTCGCCTATACTACTGTACCCCAAAATTCAAAGGATTTATAGGAGTTAAGGTCGGGGGCCTGTGGTTTCGGATTTTGTGGTTTGCAGCTCAGGATTTCTGTTGCAAGGTCTTGGCTCCAGGTGTGATAGTTTCCCTAAATAAGGGGACCCCAATATAGACCCTGAAATACTACAGTCCTTATTTTAAGGAACCCCAAAAAGTACGCCTAATCTTGGGCAACTCCCATTTGGGTTTTGGCCCCGCTCGTCAACATGCATTGGCTTCGTGGTGCTGATTCACACCGCAGGGAATGTACTCAAATAGTTTTGTCCGCACCGCCCGCGGTACATGCCCAAAGTTGTATAACTCCTTTTCCGCGGGTTGTCTGCAGAACCATGACCTGATTGACCTATGTTGTACAAATACCCTGTATGCCCTGTAAACCCTCAACTTTGAACGGATCCTTTTTCTGGGTTGCTGTTAAGGAACTTAGTTTAAGTTGCTACATTGGGGAAAACGTATTGGTTACTATATGTACCCATTATGGTAATTAAATTAAAGTACCTCAACAGCAACCCAGTTGTTGCTTCAGTTGAGGCAGGCAGCATGGACACGCGCGTAAAACTGGAGCTCCTGAGCCTGCACAACAAGGATACCATTGGTTATATAGGGATCACATTAGGGTCACATTGAGGTTACATTGGGGCTCTTTTGGGGTTATATTGGGATGCTGGAAAAGAAAATGGAAACTACTACTTAGGGTTATATTGGGGTCGTATTGGGGCTATTTTGGGGTTATATTGGGATGCTGGAAAAGAAAATGGAAACTACTACTTAGGGTTATATTGGGGTCGTATAGGGATGATGGAAGAGAACATGGAAACTAGTATATCATAATAGGGTATATATTGGGGTTATATAGGTATATTTTAGGGATAATGGAAAATGGAAACTCCTATATTATAATAGGGTATATGTAGGGGTTATGTAGGGTTTAAGATTTAAGGTTTATTCACGGTTGCGGAGCATGATACTTGGAGGGTCAGGGGGACGGACTTAGCAACTTTACTCACAACCCAAAAAGCCATGTGACAACCACGCCTGTGCCGAGTATCAATCTACTTGCAAATACCCCTGACCCAAACCGTACTCCTAGACAACCCTGACCACCAAATGCCCTAGCAGCCTCATTTTTCCTATTCCCTACATTGCAGGTTACTGGCATGACGTAGCTCGTGCCTCATGCTATTTGCAAACAGCACTTAGGCTTAGGGTTTAAGGTTTAATGAATTTTCGGCTTGTATACTTGACGAAGAGCTTGGAGAAAATGCGACCCGTCGTGAGGGATAGCGCCGTTGGGGCTACATGTAGATCGAAAGCGATTGAGAAGACCTTGCCAGAATTCTAAGGGCCCCTCTTTCTGATGATCAGGACCCTGGACTCCAGCATTAAATCAGTGCTACGCTTTGAGCGATGAGGCCCTAATTACGAGAAAGCCTATAGTCTTGCTTCAGCAGATATAAGACCAACCTCGGTAAATGGTATGTGTCAAAATGGAAAGCTTTTTTCGCGTGAAATGAAGTAACCACCTCTCTCTCCCGTTAATCTAAATTAGTGAAAACATAGTCAGTATCCTTTTCATTGTCCTTCTTCTCTTCCAGTTGATTCTCCATTATTGGGCTATATCCATGAATCGTATACAACACCTACATAATACTTATACAACCCCTGTATAATTCCAATATAACCAACCGTATATAATATGCTTTTCCATTTGATTCTCCATTATTGGGCTACATCCATGAATCCTTATGACTCCTATATAATCCCTGTTTAATGCCTATGCCCATATATATATGACCCTATACAATTTTCCACTTGATTCTCCATTATTAGGCTATATCCCTGAATCCTATGTAACCTCTGTATAATCCCTTTATAATTCAAAACTAACCCTATGACCCCTATGCAGTCTTCTGTTCCATGTGATTCTCCATTCTTGGGCTCTATGCATGAATCCTATATAACCCCTACATGATACCTAGATAGTCCTTATATAATTCCCGTATAACCCTATGTAATCCCTATATAATTCCAATATAGCTCCTTAGCAGCAAGACCTGTGGAAATATAGAAGGGTTATATGGCTTACATAGGGTTATATAGGGTTTCATGGCATCACACGGGGTTCTATAGGGTTTAGTAGGGTTATCAGGGTTAATCAAATGGACAAGAGAATGGAAAATGCAAGGAAGACTGCTTATAATGTTTATGTAGTGGTATATTGGGATTAAGGCTTCCAAAATTCAAGGCCCCATTTTGGGTCCCACAATAAGGAATATACTGTAGCACTTGGAGGCAAGCAATGGGTATCATTACTTTTTGAAATACCTGTGTGTGTGTGTGTGCGCGTGTGTGTCGCTGATAACTGCACTGCGTCTTGGACACTAAAGGTCTAGGTAAGCATGTTGCGAAACTCTGTTGCTGTCTATACTGGGGTACGTTCTAAAATCGAATTCTTATTGGTGATATTACGATTATGTAGGGGTAATCAGTCCATAACAATGAAACGCAAAGATTCCATGCGGCATGGACTTTCAAGTATAATGTGAGCATCCTTCCTTTTATGCAACTAGAGCCTATGATCTCTCTTTGGGCGTATATGATGCACGGTTGTTATTTAAGGTCTGGGCAACTGGTCAATGGAAAATTGGTGAGTGTGTTATCACTTTCCAATTTTTGGTGTATGTGTTGTCGTTATCGTTTTTGGTGAG